>CM035789.1:3066449-3101449 GCA_020466265.1 Siphamia tubifer | reverse complement strand
GGTGTCCTGCAGGGACGGTGTCCTCCATGGACGGTGTCCTGCAGGGACGGTGTC
Source organism: Siphamia tubifer (assembly GCA_020466265.1). NCBI lineage: Eukaryota > Metazoa > Chordata > Actinopteri > Kurtiformes > Apogonidae > Siphamia > Siphamia tubifer. The sequence continues at coordinate 3,101,395 of CM035789.1, read as the reverse complement.
CTGCAGGGACGGTGTCCTGCAGGGACGGTGTCCTGCAGGGACGGTGTCCTGCAGGGACGGTGTCCTGCAGGTTTTAAACGTTTCCCTCTTCCAAAACACCTGATGCAAATGATCAGCTGATCCCCAAACTCTGCAGAACCTGATAATGACCGTCAGGGTGTGGTGGGAGAGGGGAACTTCCAAAGCATGTAGGATACTGGCCCTGGAGGACCAGGACTGGACGGCCCTGGTTTATATGAAAGAAACAGATGGAGGTTTAACAGCAGGTGCAGACGAGGACACATTTAACACAGTTTACATGTGGTTCAATTAAATACAACAGGTCCAGTACGGTCCTGGTCCAGTATGGTCCTGGTCCAGTACTGCCCTGGTCCAGTACTGCCTTGGTCCAGTACTGCCCTGGTCCAGTGCTGCCCTGGTCCAGTACTGCGCTGGTCCAGTACTGCGCTGATCCAGTACTGCCCTGGTCCAGTACTGCGCTGATCCAGTACTGCCCTGGTCCAGTACTGATTTGGTCCAGTACTGCGCTGGTCCAGTACTGCCGTGGTCCAGTACTGCGCTGGTCCAGTACTGCGCTGGTCCAGTACTGCCCTGGTCCAGTACTGCCCTGGTCCAGTACTGCCCTGGTCCAGTACTGCCTTGGTCCAGTACTGCCCTGGTCCAGTACTGCCCTGGTCCAGTACTGCCTTGGTCCAGTACTGCCTTGGTCCAGTACTGCCCTGGTCCAGTACTGCCCTGGTCCAGTACTGCCCTGGTCCAGTACTGCGCTGGTCCAGTACTGCCTTGGTCCAGTACTGCCCTGGTCCAGTACTGCCCTGGTCCAGTACTGCCTTAGTCCAGTACTGCCCTGGTCCAGTACTGCGCTGGTCCAGTACTGCGCTGGTCCAGTACTGCGCTGGTCCAGTACTGATCTGGTCTCAGTGTCAGGAGTACATGAGTTTTATCAGATCAGCCCAGTGTGAACGCTACAGTTTACAGGATTGAAGAAGGACAAATAAGAGTCTGAGCGCGAGACGGGCTGGACTGAACTGAAAGGAAGCCAGAGAATGAAGGACTCTGCTGCTCCTGGTCCTGATCCATCTGGACCTGAACAGTGACTGGAAGCTTTCCCAGGTTTTAGTTTCACTAATTAAACTATTAAATCTGGGAAAAGAGAGTTAATGACACTTGGACTATCTGACCCAGAACGTCTGACCGGGTCTGCCTCTGACGGTTTCAACTGGGACGAAGAGGACGACGGGGACAAAGACAAGGATGAGGACGAGTCTGGGATGAGGGTGAAGATCAGGACGGGAACAGGGATGAAGACAAGGATCAGAATGAAGATGAGGCTGGAAATGAGGATGAAGATGAGGTGGAGAACAGGGATGAGGATGAGGATAAATATGAGGATGGGGACGAGGATCAAGACGAGGATGAGAATGGGGACAAGGCAGGGGCTAATGTCCCGGTTGGACACCTGCCTGTTGCAGGTCATTTCCAGGCTTTTGGTTCTTGTCTGATTCAACTGCTTTTTCCACAGGACACACAAAGGAGGCGGAGCTACTGCGGCGAAGGGCACAGCGCTCACTGCCAAATGGGCGGAGCTCAGCGAGTGGTGCTAAGTCAGGACCCACTGAGCAACCTGTGGTGTCCTGACTGGAGCGTCTCCAAAGTGTCCCCACAAAGAAAACGAGTTACTGAGCTGCTGGAGGACGGAGCGGTTCTGAGGAAGTTCTGTTTGTATAATGTGAGGGTCGAAGGAAAAGCCCAGGATGTAAATGAAGGTGTTTGAACAAGTGTTTGATGAAGAAGACGACATCTGTCAGGATACGATAAGAGTCTGGAGATAAAAGATAATGATACGTGTAACATGTGTCTGACGTGAAGGACGTTCAATCTGTTGTTTGAACTAAAGAACAGATGTTTTAAACTCAACAAACTATTTCTTTTTTCATTGTCATCCTGGACAAACAACTTTTAATGGAATTCAGATGGTTTTAAATCATTTTATGGAATAGTATTTTTTATTCATATTTATGTTTTTTATCCTTAATTTTTCTGCAACGTAACATGTTTCTGGGGCAGAATTCACTTTTAATATAATTTTTTATCATTATATATTTTTTATAGTGCGGCATTTACGGAAGATGATTAGAGACACTGGAAAAACAAACAAAAAAAACAGAAAAGTACAAAAAAAAAAATAAAATAAAAAAAAAAAAATATATATATATATATATATATATATATACACACGACCTTATTTGTTTATTTTCCCAGTTGCTCTAATCCTATTTATGTATTCATAATTTTACTGTAACATAGTATTTTTTATAATGTTATATTCTTATTTTTAAAGGTATTAGAATAAACAGAAATAACATTTAATGTACATGTACATGTAAAAATGACAGGTTTTCTTTTATTTTAGGGTATTCCTACAGGTCAAATGTGTCTGTGGCAGTTTTAAGGTCAATGAGTGTCAGAATAAAGGATCAATACTCATTTTAAGGAACAATTTAAGACTTTGTAAGAAACTAAAACCACATAAAATAGTTTTTCTTCACTTCTCTCACATTTACTTCTCTCAGTCTGACATTACATCCACTTTTCCTCTAAACGCTGCTTTTATTTGTTACCTTTTCCTTCTGTGAAGTAAATAAATCTGATCAGATGTAAGTGAAGTAGAGTTTCTGAACAGCCCGATACAACCCCCCCCCACAAATAGACCTACCTGTCCATCCATTTCAAGGGAAAACAAATTCCAAAGCAGTTCCGATGTGGATCAGCGCCCACCTGAGCCTAACATTCCTGATGGCGCTCCACGTTTACGAACTTTTCCCATCGCAAGGCGACAAAAAACAGGTATTAGAGGCTGAAGACACACCTACACACACTGGGGATGAGCGTCCAAAAGTGTCATTCTGCAGAAAAAAGGACTGAGTGATGCAGGCTGGTGTGTGTGTGTGTGTGGGGGGGGGGGGGCTATTAATGAAGCCAGGTGGAAATCCCTATTAAAAGTATAATTCCAGAGTTGGGAACGTGGAGCATCCCAGTCCTGCAGAGTCCACAAGGGCATACAAGTCCCCAAAGCAGCCGGTAAGAAGGTGAAAAAGCAGTGTCGGTGGGACTCCAGCCCCTCCCCTCCGCGGCGTTCGTCTCCACTTAGAAAAACACACAAACCTCTGCCAACACACACATCAAACTCCTGTGAACACGAACACACACACACACACACACGCACATACAGGAGGTTCCAGCAGCAGAAACAGCACAGAGGCAGAGCAGCGCCAAGACTGGATGGGACTGAACAGAGGAACAGACACAAGGGAGAGGGAGGGGCCAGGGGGCAGGGGAGGGGCCAGGGGCGGGGCCAACACACAGTGTTCAGTCGTGTCACAATAAACATCATATTATTTCTGTCTCAACCCATAATGACCCACAGCTATGCTTATGTCAATTCCCAAATGAATTTTACTCTACATTTAACTTTTTTCATTTATTCTAATACTATATTCTGTATTTGAGCATTTTTTCAGTATACAACATCTATTTTCTCATATTTTATTCACTGATGGTATAGAAATTTGTTAAACCTCAGATTAAAAAAAGAAAAAGTGAAGAAAAATTAAGTTTTTCAGCCAAATCCATCAATAAACTCAACTTCAAAACAAGCTTCTACGCTATTTAATTAATTTGTATTCAATTTATTTATTGTATAAGTTTTTATTCAATTTATTGCCTCTTTTATAGTGACTTTTTACATTTCCAGCAGCAGAAGAAGCACAGAGGCAAAGCAGCGCCAAGACTGGATGGGACTGAACAGAGGAACAGACCCAGGGGAGAGGGAGGAGCCTGGAGTGCAGGGGAGGGGCGATGGGGGGGGCCAGCACACAGTGTTCAGTCCTGTCACAATAAACTTATTTGTTTTAACTCATAATGACCCACAGCTACACTTATGTCAATTCCCAAATTCATTTTTCCTCTACATTTAACTTTCCTGAAGTGATTTAACAGCATTTATTAATATATTTTATTCTGTATTTAGCATTTTTTTAGTATAACTCATGTATTTGCTTCATATTTCATTCACTGACTATATAGATATTTGTTAAAGCTCAGATTAAAAAGGGAAAAAGTGAAGTTTTCAGGCAAATGTATTATTAAACTGAGCATTAAAATAAAAATGTTATTCATTTATACCTATGGTATTTACATTTTTTTTTTGCTTATTTGGTTCATTTTACGAAATTATTTTATTGATTCAATCTCAATTTTTGTAATTTATTAAACCACTGGCTGTTTTTAATTTTGTTAGCTTTTTTAAATTTTAAAATTACTTTTTGTTCATTCATATTCTGCACTGAAGAAGTCAAGAGTTTGAATGAAAAATCCAGGTGCATCTGTGTGTGTGTGTGTGTGTGTGTGTGTGTGTGTAGATAAACAGGACAGTATATGATGATGTTATAGAAACTGTTACGTCTTCCATTAGTGCTGTATTCATCCCAGTCAGTGTTTATTCAGATGGTTCAGATTAAACCACCGCCATGACGCTGATAACGCCACCACGATGCTGATAATGCCGCCATGGGAGAGTAATGGTCATATATTTATAGTAGATGAGGGTTTACCTCACCATCATCATCATCATCATCCTGAGCACAAACCAGAGGTAAAACACGGGTCAGACTGAATTGAAAACATAGAATATGACGTAAACGCACAAATATGATACATTTACAAAAGAGCAGCATGACAGAAGTATACATTTAGAACAGAAACTGCTATTAAAACTAGTATTAAAACTAGTATTAAAACTGGCATTAAAACTGGTATTAAAACTGGTATTAAAACTGGTATTAAAACTGGTATTAAAACTGGTATTAAAACTGGTATTAAAACTGGTATTAAAACTAGTATTAAAGCTGCTATTAAAACTGGTATTAAAAATGGTATTAAAACTGGTATTAAAACTGGCATTAAAGCTGGTATTAAAAATGGTATTAAAAATGGTATTAAAGCTGGTACATGTAAATGATAGGACGACGCCTGCATGTACCTGAGCTGTAACAACTTTTACTATTTCACTCCTGTCTCCATCTTCTCCCTCATTCTACCACTAACATTTTATTTTAGATTAAATCTGGAGAGTTCATTAAAAGTGAACCCTTACAGAGTTATAAAATCCATGAAATATAAAATAAAAGTTTGTTCTCCTTTCATCTAATTTGTAATTTAGTTTTACTAAAATCTCGTCTCGTGAACACAATCTGGTGTCTCGTCTCATGAGCTGAGTGTCTCGTCACACGCCTTCATTAGGCAAGAGTTCTACTTTAATGATAATGTTACCATCTTTATACTGTCATATTTCTACTTCTTCACTCTTTATATTTTTTCATTTATTGTCATATTTCACTTCCTCTGCTTTTCCTGCTCATACCATTGGCAGGTGCAGCTCTGTGCCTGGCAACGCACTCACAGGTCAAAGGTCAAACATCAGGGGGTTCATAGTAATGTGTGGCTTCTGTTTTCCATCACCCCCCCCCCCCACACACACACACACACACTTTAAATACACTTGCATCTGCATTAGTATGTAATCATTGGATCCAGTTGGTGGCTGTATCGCTGTCCGTTCCCGCCCACCCTCCCCCGACGACCCCCCGTTGACCCATCCGTCATAAACCACTGTGCCACTCAAAGCCTTTTGTCTGCAGCTCCTTTAACAGCGGAGTGTGTGTTTCCGAACTCCATCTCGAGAGTTTTATTGCAAGTTGTTGAAGCTGATCCACAGACGCCATCGCACTGACGATCCGTGGACAACTTTGCCCTAATTTCTCCCACGTTTCAGCCTCGACCCGGTTCTTTGGGACGGTTTGGAGCAGAGCTAAGGCCATTCAGTCCAGTCTGAGCTCACTGGATTTAACTGTTTTAGAAACAACAGGAGACATTTTAGAGTCAGTTCAGTTCTTTTACATCTACAGTATATGTTTGTTCAGACTGACAGGTCACACAGAACACCTGTTTACACGATGGGAACGGGTCCAAAATACTTCAACGGTTTGGTTCCTTTACATGTTAACATGCTCTTGATATGATGTCTCTGCTGACACACAGACAGACAGACAAACAGACAGACAGACAGACATACATACAGACAGACATACATACAGACATACACACAAACAGACAGACCCACAGAGACAGACAGACACACATACACATACAAACAGACAGACAGACAAACAGACACACATACACACAAACAGACACACATACAAACAGACAGACGGACAAACAGACAGACGGACAGACGGACGGACAAACAGACAGACACACAGACAGACATACACACAAACAGACAGACGGACAAACAGACAGACGGACAAACAGACAGACACACAGACAGACATACAGACAAACAGACAGACATACACTCTCTTGCCTCAGATTAAAACCTACTGCACCAATTTTCATGGATTTAACAGGAAATGTTGGAGGTCAAAGGTCAAGTTTAAATTCAAAACTGTGATCAGAGGTAAGACAGTAGGTTGAATACTTTATACCCACCCAACAATGTTTAATTTAATTTCCTTTTCCTCAGTCCTACTGGCACAATTTTAATTCAATAGTCAGACAGAACTTTGTACAAAAAGAATGAACGAAAGGAGACGAGTTTACGTAAGATCTACGAGTTTATCTACTGAACATTTTCCACTGAAAATCTAGTTTTTTTTTTCTAGATTTCATTTCCTGTTTTATCTAGGAAACTTGAACTGTGACAGAAAACGTTTTTGTTGGTGAAAAATGTCGACATGATGACGTCTGTGTTCGGGATATTTTTCATATATTCCAGTATTTTAATGTCATTTTATTTAAAAACCTAGGGTTTGCATTCCTTCCTTGGACTTAATATGTATTATATATATATAATAATGTGTCATATTTAAGTCATTTGTATTTTCTATAAACTCTAGAACTACATTTTTGGAGCTTGACTTAGGAATAAAAACAACTGTGACAGATACTGTGATAAAATGTTAAAAAGATCAAATTAAAGGTTTAGTGGTTCATTATTTCTTTATTTAATTTTACAAGTTTTAGTTTATTTGATCCTATCAATAATTGAGGTCAAACTGTATTTACACCACTTATTTCCATGTATTGATCAGGTTATTGGATCGACAGGTTTATATGACTGGAAGCTTTTATTTGTTTAGGGTTTCTTTTCGGATAAATATACTGTGATGACGTTACTTTTACTACTTTTTTCTGCCCTCTTTTTTTTATTGCTCTGCTGTTTGTCCTAATTATCACTTTATTTAAGTCTATTTTCTTTTTTCTTTTATTGGTGTTGATTCTCTTTTTACAAGTCAGCTGTGGTTTTTATCCACTTTATTTTGTCACATTAAGTCTTTAAATGTTTGTGTTCTTTTTAAATTTAATGTGCTATTTTTACACTGTCTCGGTAAAGCTATTCTTGAAGGTTTTCTTATGATACATGTGGAAAAATAAAACTAAAATTAACTGTCTGCACTTCATATCATCTACACTATCATCTAATGCCCAGATTCATCCTTATACAGGACGCTGCAGCTCATTTCATAAAGTGGCTGTTGTTTTTCGTCATGTGTTGTGTCGTGTGCAGCTCAGGAACCAACTTCACATGATGCTAATGACTGATTTAAGTAGCGCCGCTTCACACTACGTACAAGACAAGACAATGTGCACTTGTTCCTCATAAGTGTTTGTGGAGCAGAACTAATTGTACAGGGGTTGAGAAAACGCGAAGGTTCGCCTCAAAATAAGTCAGATCAGCAACAACACATTAGAGGGATTTATTTAAGTTAAAAAAGAACATGTGTTATGTGTTAGTGATCGGCTGGAAGGACGGGGATTTAAGTAGTTTGACTTTTATTACAGCTGTCAAACCATTAACACTTTTAATCAGATTAATCGCTGTGGATTCATTTAAACCAAGCACAATTAAATATCATCCATTTTTAATTATGATAATTAACTATGATATAATTACGTTACATTTTGTCTGAACAGACTCGAGGAAGTGAAAACAGTTGTCCCTCACTGTAACGCTGTTCACCTTTTGAAGCCTCGTCCCAGACTTTCACAGATATTTTTAGTTTTGCTTGTTTTTTTTTAACTGCATATGAATGCTCATTGTGTTCTGCTTTCTGATTGGCTAAGGGACTGTAGACCATTGTGTTCAGCACCATCACCACCAGTGTGACTCTGATCTGCTTTGGCGGAGTCTACGCTCTGAGTGTTATTCAAGCCTTATATGTTTTAATGCTGTTAAACCCCTCACCACACACTTTATTCTACGTTTTAATGCTGTTAAACCCCTCACCACACACTTTAATCTAAGTTTTAATGCCGTTAAACCCCTCACCACACACTTTATTCTAGGTTTTAATGCTGTTAAACCCCTCACCACACACTTTATTCTAGGTTTTAATGCTGTTAAACCCCTCACCCCACACTTTATTCTACGTTTTAATGCTGTTAAACCCCTCACCACACACTTTATTCTACGTTTTAATGCTGTTAAACCCCTCACCACACACTTTAATCTAGGTATTAATGCCGTTAAACCCCTCACCACACACTTTATTCTACGTTTTAATGCTGTTAAACCCCTCACCACACACTTTAATCTAGGTTTTAATGCCGTTAAACCCCTCACCACACACTTTATTCTAGGTTTTAATGCTGTTAAACCCCTCACCACACACTTTATTCTAGGTTTTAATGCTGTTAAACCCCTCACCACACACTTTATTCTAGGTTTTAATGCTGTTAAACCCCTCACCACACACTTTATTCTACGTTTTAATGCTGTTAAACCCCTCACCACACACTTTAATCTAGGTATTAATGCCGTTAAACCCCTCACCACACACTTTATTCTAGGTTTTAATGCTGTTAAACCCCTCACCACACACTTTATTCTAGGTTTTAATGCTGTTAAACCCCTCACCACACACTTTATTCTAGGTTTTAATGCTGTTAAACCCCTCACCACACACTTTATTCTACGTTTTAATGCTGTTAAACCCCTCACCACACACTTTAATCTAGGTTTTAATGCTGTTAAACCCCTCACCACACACTTTAATCTAGGTTTTAATGCTGTTAAATCTCTCACCACACACTTTAATCTAGGTATTAATGCTGTTAAACCCCTCACCACACACTTTAACAACATTACAACAGATTAAAGTGTGTGGTGAAGGGTTTAACAGCATTAAAACATAGATTAAACCCCTCACCATACACTTTATTCTATGTTTTAATGTTAAACCCCTCACCACACACTTTATTAAGAACAAACACTGGTCTGCATTTACAACCTAAATATACTGTGACATCACACACACACACACACACACACACACACACCTCAGATATACATGTCTAATGAGGACCAAGTTTGTCATCAAGTAGAGCCATCAGGTAGTGATTTAATGAAATAAAATAAAAAATACAAATTTTAAAATAAATAAAAATAATCATTTAAAAATTAAATAACAAGATTTTTATTATACATTTTATTTTAATTAAATAAGATTTTTCTTATTTATATTAGAAACAAGACAAATAATAGAAAACAAACAACAAAATAAATACTTTAAACAATTTAAGTAAAATACATGTTTAATTTTACACCTGTTTCCCTCATGCTTTATGGGGACTTCTGGAAAAAAAAACTAATTAATGTATTTAGGGCCACATCATTTCTATTTTAATAGTGAAGACCTTTATTTATATTTAATCCTCTTGGGTACCTGAACTTTGGTCTGACTGTATTAACATATCAATGTTCCCAGAAAGATAAGAATGAACACATGAATGAACACACACACACACACACACACACACACACACACACAGCGTCCCCATTGGCTCTAAACTTTATGGCTAAACCCCAGAACAGACTCGATCAGGTTTTATGAATTAATTTTAACAACCAGAGGCTGTTTATAATATGAAAGCAGCTTTTCGCTGAACACAGAAACACAAACGCTTCAGTGTTGAACTCATGCTTCAGTGACATTTATGAAACCAGAGCGTCTTTAAACACTATCCTGTTATTAACAGGAGCTGCTGTGGAAGCCCACTGTTAGTTTTGGACAAACCAATCCTCCACTTAAGCCCAGATTTTAACTGGTAACATGATCTGTGCTCAGGCTCTGTTCCCTTCAGAGCTTTAACCCATAGAGAGGATATTGATTTGGGGGAATTTAACATTAAACCGATCAATTGCTTGTTTTCTTGGAGCCACTGGTGGTTTCAGTTTCAGAACTGTCTGTTTGTTACAATACTATTTGTTTTAGATTCTTTTCACTTCTTCAAATTCACTTTTTTTCATAACTACTAAAGTTTAAAACATGTACGAGTTATATTCTGACACAAATGACAACCATGTGTTCAAACAAAAAAGGTTCATTTACATTGTGTCCAACAAGAGGACAAACTATATACATGTAAGTTCTGTCCACTTTGTCCTTTCTGCCGACAGGTCAGATGACACACATATACATCGTCAGCCCCGTTACCGCCATCGTCAGCCGTGCTACCGCCATCATCAGCCCAGTTACCGCCATCATCAGCCCCGTTATCGCCATCATCAGCCCCGTTACCGCCATCATCAGCCCCGTTATCGCCATCATCAGCCCAGTTACCGCCATCATCAGCCCAGTTACCGCCATCATCAGCCCCGTTACCGCCATCATCAGCCCCGTTACCGCCATCATCAGCCCCGTTACCGCCATCATCAGCCCCGTTACCGCCATCATCAGCCCCGCTACCGCCATCATCAGCCCCGTTACCGCCATCATCAGCCCCGCTACCGCCATCATCAGCCCCGTTACCGCCATCATCAGCACCGCTACCGCCATCATCAGCACCGTTACCGCCATCATCAGCCCCGTTACCGCCATCATCAACCCCATTCCCTCCATTATCAGTCACATTGTTTAATACCACGGTTCTCAAACTGGGGTCCGCGGACCCCTAGGGGGACGTGGCGCATGTCCAGGGGATACGCAAAATTATTCACGGTTTTGGGGTTTTTTTGTTTAGTTTTTTTTTTGCTGTTGTATTTTGAAATGCGGAAGTTTTATTTTGTAGCGAGCAGGCGGAAGTAACAGCGCTGTTTGACGCCAGCGAGACGGAGAGAGTCACAAGCTATTTTCACCCTGCAGCGAACATGGATCGATTTTTGTGTCCGCCAAGTTCCTCAAGAAGTGGTAAAAGAAATTACAATGAAAATGACAATGACAAAAACAAACGCCCTAACCCTAAAAAGAGAAAGTACATTGATAGTTATATTGAGTTTGGCTTCATTGAGAACAATGATGGGAGACCAAAATTCCACCAAAAGTCTCTATCTGTCTGTCTGTCTGTCTGTCACACACACGGTTTTGTGTGTCTTTTGTTCCGTTTATTATTTTAAAATTATTTAAAATTGTTGTTTCTGAAGTGTTCATTTATATTATAATACCTGAAAATGTGGCTGGTTTGCACAAAAGCACTATTAAAAAAGGTTATCATTGTTTCATAATAATCATTGTTGAAGTGTTTTTTTTATCATTTTCAGTATCGCGAGGATGAGGGGGGACATGGAAAAATTTCACCCCTCCAAGGGGGACCTGGGCCAAAAAAGTTTGAGAACCCCTGGTTTAATAAATGCCACGTCCTTTTTGTTTCCACCCATGGTTTTATTTCTTTGTTTTACAGACATGATCAGGTTAAAAGCTCCTTTTGGAAATGTTGGTTACGATCGTTTTATAACGAACTGAGTCTTGTACCACAAAATTAAAAGTACTTTATAGACACACTGACACACCTGTTTAGAACACACACACACACACACACACACACACACCAGGACATGTCCCATTAACCCTGGGTTTGAGGCTGGTGCTGGATTCAGCTTCACCCAGTTCCTGCACATGGATACGTGTCCTGACGGGTCGTCCACGCCTCGGTCCCTTGACCTCCTGACCCCAGGGGGATTATGGGGGCCCTGCTGGAGAGACGGTGTAACAGTTAGGGGGGGGGGTGCTTGGGAACCCTGAGGCCAGAGAAACCTGTAATCCTCACTGCTGGACTTTGATGTGATCACACCCAACACAGGGGGGGGGGGGGGGGGGGTGCAGTGCCAGGAGGCTCATGGGTGGGACACACTCTCACAGGCTGCACTCACACACCATCTGGCCGTTGGGGTCAGCAGGCGGATAAGACCACCATCAGACACACACACACACACACTCACACCATTATCAATGCACTTATTTCCATTGGACGTAACCACATATTTAATCATTTACATGATGTCAGGGTCACGTGACTCCAGTTTGGTTCCTTCTGTTACTGTCCTGGGACATACATAGATGACCGAGGACCACCAGAGCTCTGGTCTAGACCAGGACCAGTATGAGGGTTCCACCAGGTCCTGCATGATCCAGAGACTGAATACATAAACCTTAAACACAACAGCTGGGACCACACCCACTGGTTTTTGAAGTCGGCAGGATGCTAACACACAGACGCGGTAGAACAATACATTTCAGTCAGCAGGTTGTAATTGGGCAGTTGGCAGCAGACGTGGCCATATTTGGACAAAAGGGGCAGAACTACAGGAGTCCAAGGTTTCAAAGGTGAGCTAATGCTAAATGCTAATGTACAGACAAAAAACTATGAACTTCCATCAGCAGATTATGACTGGACTGTTGGTCACAGAAATGACCATATTTGAACAACAGGGGTGGAGCTACAGGAGTCCAAAGCTTCAGTTGGATGAACTAGGACAAACAATGTCTCCAAAATTATTGTATTTAAGGACCAGGCCATTCTGTTCAAGAGTCAGGGTCTTTAGTGATCTATTTATAAGCACTATACAGTCACTCAATGTATCCCACAATCCACTGCAAAATGTAGTGGACATTCGATGGTCACTAACTAAAGCACTATATCCCATCATGCATTGCAAGAGTCGAAAAATGGCTGAAGGGTAGAGAGATTCCTGATTAAAAGAAACAGACCGATTGAGATATGATGGCATACCGATACAGCTACAGCTGTTAACAGGGTCTCTGCACATTTCTGACAAGGAAATATAATTGTTTTTAAGACCTTTGTTTATAAAAAACAAGACCACTACCACGGAACAAATACGTACAGTAAAAAAAAAATCTGACTCTAGGTTAAGTTCAATGCATATCGTCTGCAGAACCCACAGTATTTCTACCTTCAGCATAGCGGTTTAACCCACAGTATTTACTTTTTTTTTTTTTTTTTTTAAAAGCCTTTAAATTTTGTGAGACGACACTGTTACCTTTTAGTTGTTTGACGGTGATGACACAATTAAACAGTGCCATAGTAGTGACTGAAAAGTTTTCAATTGAGTTCACTATGTAGAGGACTACATTTATTTCCCTCTGTAGGGAGTGAGTGGGTGATGTGAGACAGTCACTGTGTCTGAAATGTACCATATGTTGTTTTTTTCTTTTTTGTGTAACAAAAGAAACAAAAAAATATAAATGGTATTTTCTTGGTTTTCATTGTTAAACCTCAACCCGTTAGTTGCACAAGAAAAACAACAATAATCCACTTTACATTCCTGTAGATTTCATCACACTCCACTCAAACATAAACATAATCTGACAAACGAGTCTTAACACTAACAGACTGTGTTGTATAACACTTATGCTTACCTCAAATAAACCCAAAACCCTGTGGTCAAAAAATGTCCACGCACCAAATACTACTAGAAAATCATTGTACATTAACATTTTTTTGTTAGAAATCCTTCCCTCCTCAAAACTAAAAAAACATTTAATTTAACCGAAATTGGAGAAAACTTTACTTTTTTAGCAAAAAATATTAGCTAAACTTAAAAACAGAAGCCTCCATCCACCATTATTGATCCACCTCCATGGGTTTTACTGGTGAATCGATGTTGTAGAAGATGACAGTGTTTCCATGGTAACTGTGGAGCCTCTGATGACCGTGAAATAATGAAAAACTGCATTGTGCACCAATTATTTACATGTATTGATTGGATTAATGGATCAACAGGAACTAAACATTGTATGTCAGTAGATGGTTTTGGTCAGTTATGAATGTCTGGGTCTTTATGGGTAAAAAAAAAAAAAAAAGAGAACAAGTATTCAGAGAAAGCCTAATGTCGCCACTATTTTATGCCAATCTCAAGTTTCTATGACAACTGGTTCTTGAATTAGAGCCAATAATGTAATGTTGACCTTTCTGCTAAATGCGACCTTGAACTTTGACCTTTTGCAATATTGATAAGTTCATTATATGTATATATGCGTCAGTGTGTATAATATTATGATAATATATCCAGTATTGATTAAGTTATACCATGATATGTCTATGTTTGAAACAAACAGTGTTAAACAAGTTAATTTGGCCACATGTTACCTTTGACCTCCAGAGATCTCAAAAAGTATCACCAACTATGGGAACCGTAGCAATCTTCATTCCGCATTGTTTGGTGCCAATCTGAAAGTTCTGTGAGTTATAATCGATAATGTGATTTTGACCTTTTACTTAATTGTGACCTTGAACTTTGACCTTTAGTCAAATGGATCATTGCATTTGATGTGCATTAGCTATATGTATATGCCCATGTAATTTCATGGTGATATCTACAGTATTTATTGAGTTAAAAAGAAACGAAAAATGGCCAAAAATTGCAGAAAGAGGTCAAAGGGTTAAAACCCACCTAAACTCAGCCCAGTTTCTGCGGAAATGGATTCATTTCCCCTGGTAGCGGTGCACACATGGACAGAGGAGGTGGTCAGCGGCTGGATTAGAGCAGTTCTTTCACACCAGGACGTAAACACACACATCCACAGTGTGTGACAGTGGAATGCACAGCACAGCGCTGGTTCCCACCCATATTAAAGCTAGTTGGATGAGCAGAGGCTAATGAAGCAACACTGGCCACGCCCACACAATTAGACGGAAGAACAGCAAAGGACACGGGTCTAGACCAACAAGAATAAGTCCACCAGAGTCTATTAACACTCCAGGATGTGGAACTGGTCTAAAAACAGAGCAAAGCTAACAGTACTGATTTATCAGAGCTAAGCTAACACAGCTAAGTGAACACAATTAAGCTAACAGAACCAAGCTAACAGAATTAAGCTAACAGAGCTAAGTTAATAGAATCAAGCTAACACAAACCCTAAAAAAAACTAGGGTTTTTACTTGGATCCATACATTTAACACCACAGTGTCTTTATTTACAGTCTGTGTAAAACCATTTACAGCCATATTTTCACATCTAATGCACTGACAACCACTAACGGTCCATATTTGGGGTGTATTTCTGGATCCAGTATTTAATTCTGAATTCATTAATTATGGGATGGATCAGAGCAAGAGGATAATTGTACTGCATTTATCTGAGGTCCATCCTGGGTTTAGAAATATTTTATTATTTCTGGATTTACTTTTTATTATTGGGTCTAAAAAGTAGGAAAATTGACAGATCGTAAAATAAACCCAGTTTCACAGAAAAACCCAGATATTGTTACTCTCATAAAACTGCCAAACTCAGACACACATGGACAAAATGTGTGTCTGATGAGGACACAATGAATTCAGGTGGTTTTTGTTCATTGATTAACAGGTAATCTCAGTTTCAAGTCAAACTGGACTTTATTCACTTTATGATCCAGAACAGGAGCTGGTTTTCCTAAACTCTTTTTTCTGACACTAACATGTGTCTGAAAACACATGACTGCAGTTTTAGATCCTCTACAAGTAGGAAACCATCTGACACGTGAACGAAGGCTGAACCGGGCCGGTGGTCTGAACCGGGCCGGTGGTCTGAAACCCCCTCAGGTGGGTCTGGAGCTCTGAACCCAGACCCTGTAATCCAGATCTGGGCTTTAATCAGATGGAGGTGGAGCCTCTGCAGATGAAAGTCTGGGAAAACACCGAGTCCAACCTGAGCCCACACACCTGGAGCTTCAACATCTGCAACTTCAACATCTGCAACTTCAACATCTGCAGCTTCAACACCTGCAGCTTCAACACCTGCAGCTTCAACATCTGCAGCTTCAACATCTGCAGCTTCAACATCTGCAACTTCAACATCTGCAGCTTCAACATCTGCAACTTCAACATCTGCAGCTTCAACATCTGAAGCTTCAACATCTGCAACTTCAACATCTGCAACTTTAACATCTGAAGCTTCAACACCTGCAGCTTCAACACCTGCAGCTTCAACACCTGCAGCTTCAACACCTGCAGAGTGACTACGTCAGTCTGCTGCTGCATGGCTGAGGTGCTGCAGGTGTTTGCTCACAACCACTGAAACTAAAATGAAATCTAGATCCAAAAACAGAAGATGAGAGAAAGGCGAAAGGGAAAGACGAGGGCGACAACTAGTCACTCAGTTTTTTGCAAAGACAGGTATGACTGACCGACTTGGAGTGTTCAAAACACTAGCAATGAATTGTTATGAACACGGTTGGATTAGCCAATGAACAGAACGATTGTACAGTTACTGTAGCAACAGTGCCAGGTTTTATTTAAACTCTACCTTCGTTATCACAGGGAACAAACAGCCAAGGTGGGAGAACCTGCAAGATAAAAGACAGAGCCAATGTCCCTGTGCTGAGCCGCTCCTCACAGCTGCCATGTCTTATCAACAATCGAGTCATTCATGAAGATGGTCAAATATAACAGTGTCTTTATTTATAGCGCTGCATCAGACCATTTCAAACCATGTTTTCCTGTTGAAACACACCGACGCCTACATGTCTGTCCTAAGTTTGGTGTCATTTTTGGTCCCAGCATTTGATTAAAAAATCATTAATTTTTGGGATGGCTCAGAGCAGGAAGACCATTGTTTGCATTTATCCCAGTTCATCATTAGGTACATCCTGGAAATAGATCACAAGTGCCGTTATGTGTGGACTGTGCCCACACACACACACACACACACACCCTGCTATGACAGATTAATATGATAAATAATTTTATGAACAGGGCGACAACATCTACCTTTCATGGGGTCCACAATTGGTAGCGACACACGTTCCAGCCTGAACACCACCAAGGTCCTGATGTTATTTATTTGTTACACTATTATATTACATATCCTTTACTGATATTTATTGGTATAATGTTCTTCAGTTCACAAAACTATGATCACAAGCCTGATTTTCACCTATGAGCTCCGCCCCATCGCCCCTCACATTAAAAGACACGATTAACATCTACAGACGTAAATGACAGCCAGCAAGTTAAATCAATATATATTATTTCCAATAGCTAATTGGGATGTAAAAACCAATCGAGTTTGAAATCATGCAATTGGCCCCAATTTCTGATCATGTGTTTCAGATCAGGTCATCCCTATTATATTAACAGACAAGATTTTTTTTCCTCAGGGTGTGAAAACATTCGGAAAAACTCGGGTTTCGAGATGCATGTACTGGAAAGGAGCCAGAAAACCCACACACACACGCACACACACACACACACACACACACACACACACACTCGGCTCCTGCGTTTTCTCATTCGCTGAGAACAGACCTGACCAAATCATTCCTGATCCTGATGGGCACTGATCCCAGCAGACAGGCTGCTCTCAGCACCACAACGGATTAAACACACACACCTATACACACCTCCACAGAGCACACACACACACACACACACACACACACACACACACACCTCCACAGAGCAGATAGTGCACTTATTAGTGTGTGTATGTTCACCCCCAGGGAAATCTAAGACCAGCTCAGCAACCAGTAGAATTCAGCAGAGCATTAGTGGATCTCACACACACACACACACACACACACACACACACACACACAGTGGGCCAGGTACGCAACAGCCTCCTCTTTTCCTCATATGTGAACTGGTGTTGGTCCAGTTGTGGAATGACGATATTCATCTCCAGTTTCTCCAGGCACTTGGTCGATTTTTAAACAACTGGTCATAATCTACTGCGACAGAAGAGCAGCAGAGGTACGTCACTAAGACTAGCGACATATCTATGCTGCTCTACACCTTTGCACATTAATCTCTTAAATTAATGTCTTCAACTTTGTCTCCATCCACCGTCTTCTTCTTTTTCAGTTTTATTTTGGTGAACTTCCATTTTGTTGTGAAGTAAATTTACAGTGTTTCTTTCTTGCAGTTGTTTTGGGAGTTGCATTTTGTCGACGCGGTGTGTTTGTTCCCGTTAACGACCGTATAATATATAATATTTGTATTTCACAAATTCATCCCATGGACCAGACTGGACCCTTTGGCGGACCGGGTTTTGGCCCCCAGGCCACATGTTTGTGACCCGTGCTTTAAATCCTCTCTCTAAACGCACCGACACAGACTGGATACATGAGTCACAGACATTTATACAAATTGGCACAATCTCTTTTCTCCTGCACCAAAACAGGCATTTAAACACATCCTTCTTTTAATTTTAACTTAATTCTATTTGAGCTGAAAGTGTCAAAACAAAACCTGTGAGATTTATGACGCTGCTGTGCAGACTCACTCCGGTAGCAGCTTTGGACTCATTTTCCACAACACGCCATCAGCCAAACCTTTAAGTCAACACTCAGACCATGTAAACCTACGCTTACAATCACTTTCCCAAAGTGAGGCATGTGAAAAATGCAACCACACACACACACACACACACACACACACACACACACACACACACAACCTGTGATCAGAACGGAGCTGCTTTCAGCCTCACTCTAATTATCCTTTTTCACTTTGAGTTTCATAAACAGCTGCTCACACAATCGCACACGTTCCTCAGGTGGAGCGAACGCCGTCTGTGTCTGCAGGCTCAGAAATCCCCGACATCAACCGGTGTTTAAGAGGGAAGGAAAAAAAAATAAAAATCTAAAAACAAACCATAGGAGGAAAAGAGGAGGAGGAGGCTGTGGATGTGGAGCGTTTCCACCCAGGTCAAAGGTTGAGTTAGTGGTGTTACAGAGGCCACCCATAGGATAAAGGAGGAGGAGGGTTACCATGACAACAGGAGGACCATAAAGGAGGAGGAGGAGCAACAGAAAACTTCAAACCTAGAGTGAGGACATGAGTCCAGTTGGCTGAAGGGGACAGTGGCGCCACGGCTACAGCCAATCAGGATGAAGCAGAGCAACAGCATCATCATCATCAAACACCAACTGACTTTAACAAACCAGGAAGTGAGTCCCATCAGTTAGAACAGTGTCCACGATCCATGTGTTTGAACAGTTTGAGCAAAGTTTCACAAATAACGTGGCAACAAGTGAACACACCTGAGGTATGAGGAAGTGTAGAAGCCAATAACTGATAACGTAATATCAGCTGATTTGCCTTTTTTAAAAATTTAATAGGCCAATAACATAATAAAAGTTCCAAACCAATATTGTAACCAATCTGACTAATAACATCATTATTTATTAGCCGTTATTACATAAACAGAAATTATTCTTTTACCTTATATATTTTTATTCCTAACAATAATAAAATAAAAAAATATTATTCAATTATTACAATATGCATTGAGGACTTTTATTACATTATTGGCCTATTACATTTTGAAAAAAGCAAATGTATTATTACGTTATCGGCTTCTATGGAAAAGACACACAACACAATAAACAGCACAACAACACAAGACAACATAAGACAAGAGTCAACCACCAAGTTGTGTTTCTTTGTAGGTTGTTGCATTTCATTTTGTGCTGTAAAGTGCCACACACGCATATATATATATATATATATATATATATATATATATATATATATATATATATATATATATATATATATATATATATATAGACTTTCATTGTACGGTGGTTGACAGGGATAAACTCACCGCATCGACAAAACGCTGCAAACACAAGAAACAAAACAAAACAAAAAAACCCCGCCTGGTAAAGTTGGTGAGTGTATGTCATCTGTGCTGTTGGAGAGTGTGTTCTAGGAACTGGATTAATAGTTAAAAGGCTGCGCACACGCCTCCACTATGAACATAAAAAAAAAAAAAACCTGGCACAGATTCATGTGACTATTATTGTTAAATCTGTTCAACATTGTAGCTGAAATCAGCTGTTTCAGTCAGTTGTGTGTAGACAGTGGTTATTGTGACTTCAAATGTAAAAACCTGACTTGATTCATGTAGAAAAGGAGATGAATCACTCAGGGAAGATCAACATGTGTGATTTTTAATATTCTTGTTTATTCAGTAAATGTTTGGTTACCTGTTTTAGTATTTGTGGGTGGGGGTGCACATCAGCGAGGGAGGCAGGGGTCGCAGAAACACGTTAAATTTTTGAATAATATTCAAATATTTTCTCGCAAATTTTCAATAGTGTTCTGGACCCAAAGTCACATCCTGACTACACACAGTAATAGTATTTGAACAATTATATAAAGTAAGTAACACTGGTCGACAACAGTATCTTCTTCAGACATTAAATGTGTTAAATGACTTTAGTGCTGGTTAGTTCATGTTTTTAATATATATGATGGTGTGTTATTCCACATATGCTGGTTTATGCACATGTATACAATGGATTAGTAAATATTCTACTAGAAAGAACCTGTAAAGTCATAATATGCAGACAATGTTTTGGAGTAGATCTGAGACCTAAAACGTCTTCAGTTTCACATTTTGACTTATGTTGTCAACTTAATCCAACCAGCATTTAAGACTTAAGGTTTCTTTATCACTAACACACGTGGTAACATTTTATGAGTTTTATTCCAGACACATTTTACTGGTAGATCAGTTTAATTGATAAATGGACATTGAGGCCAAACCAAACCCTTATACGTTGGATCTACTAAACTCTAGAAACAACTGTCCAACCCACTGAGGAGAAGTTGACTCCATCACAGCCTCATGTCCTTCTCCTTCTCATTTGGACTCAGACGGTTTAGGTTTTTAATAACAGCCCAATCCTGAGCACAGTATAAACACTGCAGACTCCTCATGTACTCAAACCCAGGTCTGGTCCAAAAGACAGAACCAGATCCAACACACATTAAAAGAACACGGTGCATGCTGTTGATGTTACGTTACCGTGGAAACCTGGGAAATCACCTCTGTATCACAGAGGCAACAGTTGTCATTAACCTGCCCTCAAATGACAGAGAACACACACACACACACACACACACACACACAAAAACCCAAATGCACTGAAATAACATGTGGAACATTCACAAAAATCTGTTTTCATCTTATGCCAACCTGAGCAAAAACCCAAAACAAAGAAACATTAAGTCAAGCTGTTCAGCTTTTGTTCCTCTGAAAACTATCGAGTGAAGCTTCTGAAAATTATTGAAAAGCTTCTAAAACTGAAACCTGTCTAATAAACAGAGCTCAAACCTGTCAGTTCTTTTTGATTCTAAAAATCTAATCATTTTATTATTGATTTTTTTTCTTGTCCATTTTCTCCATGTTATTCATTATTTTGTTAATTTTTTTTGGTAAATTCTTACTCAGTTTCTGGTTTATTTTGTTTATGTTACATACCATTTTGTTGATTCATGATTTATTTTTATTCATTTTGTTGCCTATTGCCTCATTTTATTCTTTTGTAACTTGAGTTTTGGCCTTCTCCCCACATTAATTCTTGTTTCATATTTTATTTTTCTTTTGCTTCTTGCTCCATCCACTGCCATTGATCCAACTCCATTGGTTTTACTGGTGCATCAAAGTTGTAGAAAATGATAGTGTTTCCATGGTAACTACGGAGCCTGTGAACGTCCAAATATGGTCATGTCTGAAGAACATGAACAGATGAATAAATGTATTTTCACTGGTTATTGACATGTTTGGATGGTTTTAGTGGATCAGGAGGTCTTAAAACAGTAGAGGGTTGTGTTTATCAGCCAGCTCTTTGGGTCTTTAAGGGTTAAACTCAAGCCCATCCTTAACAGTGTGACCTATTTTTGCAGGACTTTATGGAAACACTGGGCTGTTCCTATTTCAAACTCAACCTGCTGCTTTATTCGACTAAAATAAGTTGAATATCCAACGTCTGTCCACAAATATAAGCCTTTTCTGCTGCGTCCATCCGGTTTGAGGTTACAGGTACTCGTCCAAGTGGAGGCAGATCTGAGCGCGCTCAGTAAAGGTCTGTCATCTCCCTGTACTTTGGCTGGTCTCCTCCCTCCCCTCCTCCCCTCCTCTCTTCTCCTCCTGTTACAGCCAACGTGTCAGAGGGGAAAAAAAGCTGGTTAAAAAAGGAGCAAAATGAAAAAGGAGAAGGAGGTGAAGGAGGAGGTGTCAAAGCCAGGGGGCGGGACCAAAAGCCACCATGGTGACATGACCGCTACAATGACCGCTACAATGACCACATGACTGCTACAATGGCCACTACAATGACCACTACAATGACCACATGACCGCTAAAATGGCCACTACAATGACCACATGACCGCTACAATGACTGCTACCATGACCACATGACCGCTACAATGGCCGCTACAATGACCACTACAATGACCACATGACCGCTACAATGACCGCTACAATGACCGCTACAATGACCGCTACAATGACCACATGACCGCTACAATGACTGCTACAATGACCACATGACCGCTACAATGACCGCTACAATGACCACATGACCGCTACAATGACCGCAACAATGACCACATGACCGCTACAATGATCACATGACCGCTACAATGACCACATGACCGCTACAATGACTGCTACCATGACCACATGACCGCTACAATGGCCGCTACAATGACCACTACAATGACCACATGACCGCTACAATGACCACATGACCGCTACAATGACCACATGACCGCTACAATGACCATGACCACCTAGAACCTCAATCACAGTTCCATCCTAGTGCAGTGGACCTGGATGATCCTGGCTGATTATTTTCTATGATTTTATGTAGTGTCGGGGAAGGACTTCAGCTAAATCAAAAGTCAACAGTAAGATGAGTCTATTAAAAAAAATGCAATAGACTCATTTCCACGGTTGCTTACGTTGCCTAAGCCGACTAATCAAGTTTAGTGATGTGAAAACCATCCATGATAAAAAGGTGTCTGTATTTACACACCAGTTAAGTTTAGAGTCAGTGTCATTGATACTTTTAATGTGTAAATCAGAACCTTTGAATCATAAATCATACCATTCCTCTGCTTGTTACAGTATCGTCCATAGATGCGTCTCCTGACCACAGACATCCGTAAAGTGAACACAACCACTAAACTGAGGTAGGACATGGTTGTTATGGATCAGTAATCCCACCAGTTGGTTTGGACCAGTTTTCAGGTCTCAGAAAACCCTTCAGTTTGCCGATCCAAACCTTAGTTTAACCACATGTACAATAACAGTCTACAGCTTTATATGAACATGCACTGACGATACAGCCAGACAAAAAAAACCCTTCACTTTTCAATTCAAGTAGTTTGATGGAATCCTTCAGACCTGGACATAAGAAGACATACTGTTAAAAAAGCAGGACCAGATGAGTCCAGACCCTGATGCACAAGGAGTGAACTGAGTGAAAATTTGTCAAGCATCCATTCACCATTGAGTGTTTTAGGTGAAAACATTAACTGTATTTACTGTTTAACCACTTACATGTTATTTACAGATTTACAAACATTTATAGAAAAACTGCACTCGAGCACAGGTGTCCAACATGTCCCAAGGGCCGATCTTGTCCCTGTTGCTCTGTTAAATCTGGATTCCTCAGTCGGACTAATTGGACCACAGCTGGAGAACATGTAAGGTACAGATGAAAGTATAACGGTACGGACCACCGAACACAAATTTTCACATTTGCGTGTTGAGATTACATACAAAGTCAATGGAGAGACGCGTTTGGACGTAGATTCACAGGCGGCGCGTTGGATACGTTGCTGTGGTGCATTGGCGCATCTGAGCGTTGGAGCAAATACATATAAATGCTGGAGTTGAAAATATTGAACTTTTCAGGCAAATTCACATGACGCCGGACCATAAAAGCCAATCAGCGTTGAGATCCTGCCAACGTTGTGATGGAATCATGTATGACGCTCAGACCGACCCTGAAGGCGGCAAACAGAAAAACTGAGCCTGAAATACCGTTGAAAGCGGACGTCATCAAGACGTAGTTCCTGAAGGAGGTGGTGGAATTCCCTGTGGTGCAGGAGCTTCTGCAGGATCAGGTGAACCCAAAAGTGACAGTGTCTGGCCCTCGGACATATCTGGGACGTCCAGAGCAGGTACAGAGCAGCAATCCAATGATCTGAGCCACAGTTGAGGACAGACTGAACTGGAGGGACAGATTTGGTTTATCTATGTTTATCCAGCGTCCAGACTCAGGTGTTGCACGTTCGGAGTGGCCGCGAATTGTACAGCATCCAAACTCAGGTGTGTATACAGAGGGTCACAAGCGTGCACGCGTAAATTCGTATTTGGTGTGGCCGTAGTATTAATTGTTGTCAGATAGGATTTAACTGCTTCAAAAATGGACAAATAGCAATTTTTGGTTTTCATTTTGGAGCAAAAAATGTATCAACTGTGTGGTTTTTCCATTTTTCATTTGGGTTAAAGAAAAAATAAAGATTTAAAAATAAAGGTCAAAATTAGTTTCTGTACAATATATTTTGTGGTTTTACTGTAATTTTTAAACTACGCCCCCGAATTTCGGCCAATCTCATCTGCCCACCCTGGTCTGTACAGATGCACATTTATGGATGTTTGGGATGTTTGACTATAAACTCCGCCTCCGTTTGATCAACAAATCAGAACTGAGTGGTAATGAGGGTCCGTTTTAAACCCCTGGGCTTGTTTTTGCAGGAGGACGATCTGTCTGATGTTGGTCTAAAACTGATCCGAGGCCTGTAGGAACCTCACACATCTGCTTGTCATTAGTGGGATTCTCCCTCCGATACTTTCTCCGCCTGGTTTCCTCGCTCTACATTCCTCACTCTATCCTCACGACCCGATTTGGCATCCGTCCGTTACCATTTATCACAATTAAATCACTTTATAGCCGATGTCATTGGCACAAACTCTCCCCTTTTTACTGTTCTTCTTAATTTCCTCTGTTTCCAGAACCCTAAGCGGCTCTGACTAATTTCAGGAAGGATTTTGACTAATGTGATTACAAGAGAACGTCCCAAAATCAATATTTCTTGCAGGTTTCTATGAATATTTGGAAGTTCAAGGTAACCCCAGGGTTGGAAATGTGGTGCACGAGAATGACTTTTTAATTTCCCATTTCAGGTCTCTTTATTTGATAAATAATGGACGGAAACTTGGATTGGCGATGTTTTTTTTTAAGTTATGATGATACACACATCTCAGTTCTGCTTTCACAAATCCTATTCTTCCATGAAATGCAGCTGCAGCCCAGAGTTTCCAGTGACCAGAAGCTTAGTTCGACCTGGTATAACCTTGGCGTGGACCGGCCTGAGCCTACATCAGCATTAACGTTGTGAAGGAACACCGCCTGTGGTTGAAGAATAACGGTCATTTCTGAAAGTAGATACAGGCAGAACCAGCTCACCCTGGTACCACACACTCCTCGTGCCGTCGGCTTGTTTTACTTTCTATAAAAGCACCCAGATAGAAGTTGTTGGCTTATTTATTAGCACTTTTATAGACGTTTGAGGGTTTATGTTTGGCCGCCAACAGAAACATGTGGTTTGGCCGCTGGAGTTTTTGATAAACAGTGAAAAAGCGGGTCATGGTGGAAGCGTCTTGGACGTTTTCTCTTGTGTTTGAACATTGACGGTGGCTGGAGTCCTAACGCAGGACAGATGCCACTGCCGCGAACCGCATCCAGTGTCGGGGAGCTGCGACTCTTCGCCGTGTGTTTGAGGATGGACTGTAAAGTGGGCGGTGCCTTTGGACGCTGTAAACATGTGGTTAAGGCTTCACCCAGCACCGGGAAGAGGGAAAAAAGGAGGGAGGAAGATTGTGAATATGTTGTACATTGGTTAGGAGTGTACAACACACACACACACACACACACACACACACACACACACACACACTGAGTTTGGCTGGAGTTCGCACCCACATGAACATGATGCCGTTTGGAAGCGCCCTGGCCTCCTTTACTCATTTCCATTTATTTTCCTCCTGAAACGTTTTGGTTCATGGAGTTTCATGAGTCAACGTGTCATTCAAGTAAAAGTACATGAATGTGTCATTTAGTGGCTTCAACCTTGTTATTTTATGTATGTTTTGTGTAATTACCAAGGAGAATTAACAACTATATCAAAAGTACAATACTGATCATAACTACTATAACGTGATATAAACTGTCAGTGGCCCAAATTAAACCGGGATATACATTTTTGGCCGTACCGCCCATTCCCATTTCAGATTATCTGCAGTTACATTAGTCTTTGGGTTATAACATACAGATGCAAACTTATTTTTAACAGTGTATGATAGTGAGCCATGATAACCGTTTCTAAACAATAACTTCCTGCTTCTCGTAAACTAGTGACGTTCCGATCTGGATTTTTTGCTTCCGAATCAATAGACCCTATTGCAATGTATAAGGGTTTACAGTGAAGGTACATCAGACTCATCATTGCACATGTTTATGAAGTTTATTATCCATATCACATGCATAGAAACCAAGCACTTACTTCAAATGTTGCATATTCACTGCTGTGCAAAAATGATCGCATAACCAGGGACAGAGGGTGGCAATACTGACGGTGACAGCCAACAGAAAGTTCATGGCCAACCTCACCCTGCCGCCATCATTCAGGCCACGTACACACCCAGGTGAACACAGAGACTAAATAAACAACACCACACCCCCAGTGGGACACGCAATTGATGCCAATATCCATGACGTCACACAAAGTGTAAAAGGAAAAACCCAAAAAGCTCACATCGTGCTTAAGGCTCTTACAGACCCTTTCACAGTTCATAAAAGTGACAAGAGGGAAAACATGTCAAGTGCACTAGCTTGTCAAAGCAGATTAGCATATATTAACTAAGTGTTTTTGGTGAGATGGACAAGGAAAATTAACATTTGAGTAGGTATACGAGTCCACTCACTTTCCAAGAGATGTAAATGTTCTTTTAAAACGTTGACTCTATCTGATGGGACAACATTCCATGAACCCTACACTATCACTCACTGGACGGACAAAAAATTAGTGGAACCACTGTGGGAGCTAATGTAGCATACAACTTCTGTCTGGACAATGTTGCATTACCTAGCAGCTAGCATTGCAACAACAAAAAAATCCCCAAATTTAAATTTTTCCAGTCCCAGTTTAGCCTCGTCCATAATGTTATCCTAAACTGACACACTCCAGATGTATGGATGCTTCTCATGTCTGCTCACATCTTACATCTGGAATAGAACCATTAGCTTCTCTTTGTTAAGGCGGGGTTGTCAATCAAAATAATTTGCCCTGATTGGAGAAACCAAGTACTACTTCAACGAATCACATGTACAGCAGGATGTAACATAGATGATAGAAGTAGAAGCTCTTACCATACCCAGTTGGGACAACAGCCATAACATCCTTGCCACCAATAAATTCTTTCAAAACTGTTCTGTTCATCTGTTAAAGAATCAATATGTGGTAGTTTCCACAACAATGTTGAAATTGCAGAATCGAAGCAGAGTTCAGTCTCCTCCATGCTAACCGTCATGTTTTTCAAAGCACACAGTAGCAGAGTGTTCCTGTATTCTCCCTGACCACGACGCTATAATTACATCGTAACTGTTAAAATCACACCCAGTGATACTGATTGGTCCGTCCACGATTTGTTCGTAGACAACAGAACATCTATGGTGGTTTACCAGACCCTTCTGTGAAGCTCACGAAGCTGAGTGGAAACACACGAGGGTCGGCAAAAGCTAGGCTAACGTTATCCAGGTTGAAATAGATGATTCATTCCAGATCAACTTGACCTCGTGGATGTGTTGAACCCAGACATTCTCAGGTCATTGGATGTGGACATATCGGATCTAAATGTGTTTTTATTTATTTATATCTTTATTTAGGTTGGACAATGCACATTAATAAACACATTTATACGTTTAATTTTAGTATAAACAAGTAAACATGCCAGAGTTAGCATCAGTGCCCATTACATGATTAAATAAATAACAGTGATCCATGCAGGATAAAGCACAGCAGTGGAAGACGTTTCAAGGCATTACATTTCTATTCTGTCCCCAAAGGGGGAGAGGGATATTACTTTTGGTTCTTTTATTTCCTGTCTCTCTGTCAGCAAAATTATGTAAAAAAAACCCCCCAAAAAAAACAACTGAAATCTTCAGGAAATGTGTGAGGTGGTGCAGAATAGATCCTACTAAATTTTGGTGAATGTAGGTCAAAGTTCAAGGTCACAGTCACCAAAAATGATAAGAGAAAGCAAAGCAGGTGGAACGTTTGTGAGGGGGCGGGGTTTGTTGTGCCCAACACTACTTATTTATTCTTTATTGAGATAGCAACAGCCAGGGTCAATTGCCTGGGGTCCTAAAAAATCCAGTTAAGAGTAAAAGGAAGGAGATGAAGGAGAAGAAAAGAGACAAAAAAACTATTCCCAAAATGGTAACAAAAGAAAACTAGTAACTCAAGCCTGAGTAGTGACTTTACATGTTGTTCTTTTACTTTAAATATTTCTAACATTTAAAGGAAGAGTGTTCTATGGAGTGTGGATGTGATTCTTCTGGACACACGTCAACACCAGCTCTGAAGCGTTTACAGTCACTGTCTTCAAACTGCAGCTGCACCTTCTCCTTTAAGCTTACATTTCCTTCATGGATTATTTCATTTCTTTATTCACGTCTCATTTTTCCTCCTCTGTCTTTTAGAATTCTGCTTTCCATCCCTCATGACCTCCTCCTCCTCCTCATTTCTTTCCTACTAAAATAAGATAATAAAACAAAAGCGAAATGAAATCAGTCTAAATTAAGCGAGCAGAGGAGGCCACGGGTCTCCACTGCGGTTCATTATTTGGGTTTTTCTGGGATCGGCTGCAGACTCGCTCCAGCTCAGATGGGAAACGCATCAGACAACACGACACCCACTCACTCACACCCACCCACGGCCAGTATCTGCACAGCGTCCACTGTGGAAACATACCGCACACCTGCAACAGCCATCAGCCGACACGACGACCTTGGAGAAACCGTCCGAAAAAACAAACGCTTCTGATTCCGACATTTCACTAGAAGTTCATCCCATTATATTAAGATAGTCTGACACATGGAAAGGGAACCGTTCACAGTTTACGTAGAAGCTAAAGTTAATAAAACAGACAAGCAGGGATGGTACCTTGTGTTGATCTGAAATCCAGGTGAACAACGAGGCCACGGGTGATTTACAGCTGATCAACCAGAACCTCCAGAACTGTGGATAGAAGAGGAAGACAAGAAGGTTTTACCGCCAACCTGCACAGAAATTAATCAATAATAACATTCTCTAAATTTTTTTTATTGGTGACATCAGGAGTCTGAAAGAATTTTTATATTTATCCACAAAGGTCCCATTAACTCATTGACTGCCAACTGTATTCAGAACAGACTGCTCCACAGAATAGACGGCTCCACAGAATAGACGGCTCCACAGAATAGACGGCTCCACAGAATAGACGGCTCCACAGAATAGACAGCTCCATACTGACAGAGTTTTTGGCCATTTTCAAGATCCAAAATTCGCAGAGATGTGGGGATGAATCAGCCACCTCATCCTTATCAATCGCGGTCATGACACTCTTACCTACAGATCCACTGCCAGAGAAACGCTGTGCCAGTTTAAGCTGCTTGGATTTTTTTTATCTACTTGAACAGTTTTTCTAACATCTCATACCCAAACTTCAACCCATAAAAAACTGCAGCTGTTAAAATGAATGATTAACTCAAGACTTTATTAGACTCTGCAGACAGAGGGCACAACCACACCAGCACCGCCCCAGAACCACACCAGCACTGTGTCAGAACCACACCAGCACTGCCTCAGAACCACACCAGCACTGCCTCAGAACCACACCAGCACTGCCTCAGAACCACACCAGCACTGTGTCAGAACCACACCAGCACTGTGTCAGAACCACAGAAGCACTGCCTCAGACCCACATTAGCACTGCCTCAGACCCACATTAGCACTGCCTCAGACCCACACCAGAGCCTCAGAACCACATCAGCACCACCTCAGAACCACACCAGTGCTGCAGAACCACTGCAGCTTCTGTCTTTTCTTTACTGATCTCTCTGTCATCCTGTCGCCAAATACCCATGATCCTCTTGGAACGTCAACTAATTCCACCAGTTCCTTTAACTATCTGTGACATTTGACCGAGCAGCGTAAACTGGAGTTTGACTTTCCCTCAGAAGCTGCTACTCACTCAATCCACTGTTAAACTGTGGTAAGTGCTGTTTAATTCTGCTTTGTGTGGGGGTTTTTTTAACAGAAAAGTGAATTTTCAGATCAAGGTCTGAATTAGGGCTAAAACAAAAACTATAGTAACCTTTGAATTTATTGAATGTAAATGAAAATCCACATAATCAGTGAATTAAAAGACAGGAAACAAAGGATTCACTCTGAAAAATACTATAATACTAAAAAAAAAATACTAAATGGATGGATAATATAATGAACAATAATATAATAACAGTTAACTTTCATGTGGATCTGACACTAAAGTTTGTTAGTTTGACCTTTATGACCTGAATGAAGCCACCGCTGGAGGCTTTTCTAACCCTCTGCATTCATAGTCTGATTCGTCCCAGACCTAGGTCCGGATCCAGATCTGCTCTTAGGTTGGGTTGGCATCGTGATGTGATTAATGTTCTAATTAACTCCATGAAGCCTTGATCAAAGAGCCAATCAGCAGGGGATAGCCCCACACGTCTGTACTCATTAAGTAGGTTAATTAATGAGACTGGAGGCGGTCTGAGGACAGGTCTGGGACAGTGGGTTTTGTTTTTTGTTTTTTTTACATTGGTATGCGATTTTCAATTGAATAGTTCATCTTTTTCTCATTTTTTGTGAGTGTTAGGGATATATTTATACTGAATAAAAACAAAACAGAAGCCTAAACCAATCATTTATCAAAATATGGAGCCATAATTTAGCTTTAAAATAGGATTTTCATAGGTGTCATCCTTCAACTGAGACTTAAATAACTGGTTAAAGATAAAAATGAACTGGTTACAGAAGAGCCCCAATTAAAAAAAAAAAATTATATAGATAGTATACTCAATTACAAAATTAAAACATCTGTGAAAAAAATTAATAAATGAAAATGTGATAACACCACATTTTTTAAATCTATAAAAAGACAAAATTCTAGTACGAAATAAAAATAATGGAAAAATGAGTACAACTAAAAAAAAAATCATACTTTAAATTTTAAATTTATAAAAGCAGAAAAGAACATAGAGTCACAATTAGAGTCACAATAGGTACCTTCTTACACATGAAAGGTCATCATGTAAATCAACAAGAGTTGTACCATTAACTATATATATATATATATATATATATATATATATATATATATATATATATATATATATATATATATAGCACAACATATGTTACCCGCCACCACGAAACCAGGCATAAGTCGCACTGAGCCGTTCAGAGCTACAGCCAAATTTAGGCTGGAAGGTGATTTGTTATTAGTGTTTACACCTTATCAAAAAACGATACCTTAACACCTCTATGTTCAGTTCCTGTGGTCATTACATTGAAATCCAATCAATAAAGGTGTTTATTGGGTCAATTATTTAAGCGGTGACAAAAGTTCAGGTATTGCTGAGCAAAGACAAAGACGACTTCCACCTCTTTTCGCCGAACAAAACGATCTCCGTTCCGTGGGTAAACACCCAAGTGTTTAGTACGAGGTAAAAGCTTATATTGAATGTTCTGTCCAATGGTGTAAGCCAAATGATTATAATACGTCACACTTCTGTCCTATTATTATAATATATAAAACTTCTGTGACATGTCCATCAGAGTGTCCTTTAACATCTGTCAACAATTTGTGTCAATCGGATACAAATTATTATGCGTTGCTAAGGACTTCCTACCCCAAAACAGTCCAAAACTTTAACGGACAAGATCTAAAAATATGCAAATTGCATAATAGGTCCAACTGTGGATATTAAAAGGACCATAACTTTGGTTCTACTTATGATAGAAACATCATTTTTTCACCATCTTAACTCTACCAAGCTACACACATAACTCAGTTTTGATTTCCAGACACTTATGCCTGGTTTCGTGGTGGTGGGTCACATATGGAACAAGTGGTGCCAGGCACAACAAACCCCGCCCCCCTCACATTTACCTGAATTGTCTCATCTCTTATTGTGAAAACACATATTTGGTGATTGTGACCTTTGACCTACATTCACCAAAATGTAATGGGACCTATTCTGGAGCACCCTACACCTTACCTGAACATTTCATGGAAATTGGTCCAATAGTTTTTGTGTAAAGCTGCTGACAGACAGACAGACAGACAGACAGACAGACAGACAGACAGACAAAGTGAAGCAAAAAACAATACCCCTCTCCCCTTTGGGGGCGGGGGAATTAGGAATTTTGCAAGTTCAGCTGTTGAAATGAAGGAGTGGTTGTCTTCTCTATACAAAGGCACCATCAAAGTCACACAACAAACATTGTCAAGTGTCAATGGAACATGTGTGGGAACCAACTGGGACCCAGACGTCAAACCAGGCAGTAACTACAGAATGTTCTACAGGCAGAGTGGCAACAACTACCCCAAGACTATTTCAGATGCTTGCTCAGGTCTATGAGGAGCTGTTGTACTGACTGTGAAGGTTCGTGGGGGTCACACCTGATAATGACGTTTTTTTTAGTTGATTTTGTTACATTCAGTGTCGTTGTGATTTTTAATTTTCAACTTCTGGTTATTATGTTTAATACATGTGTTTATTATTGTACAAGTTAGCTAAATAATACATTTAATTAATCAAATCAACCCACCCAATATATTCAAAATGTTACAATAAAATTAAATATTTTCAGTTAAAAAGTATTTCAATCCAAACTGGTGTTGCACTTTCATTGCCTCCGAGTATATATTATGCAGAGGGGGGTGCATAGGTAAGTACCCATTAAGCCCATGTGTTAAGGCTGCCCTGAGACCAGGTCTGGAATGGGTCAATTCGGGGTTACTGCTCTGTGTTCCTGGCACCGAATGTTTGGGATAAACTCCACTCAGGTCCTGGACCCGTTCAGCTGGAATGCGTTAACGAACAGGACATTTGGTGCTGGTGTTCTGAAGAAAACTGACTTTCTGAAGCCAAATGAAACCTTTAATGGTTCTGTTCAGACACTAGGACATGAATGGGCATGAGGCCTGTGACGGGACACATACTAAGCCTGTTTGGGTCCACAGCTGAACCCAAACGGTACCATCTGTTGAGAAAAATAAAAATAAACCCAAGATGTCATTCAGTGCGGGACTTTAAATCTGAACAACTTTTCTTGTCTAAATGTTGACAGTGAACACACATTTGGGTCTAAGGGGGTTGACTTTAGCAGATCCCGGGTGAGTTTCTCTGAACTGGGTTTTAATTCCTACTCTTGGATCATAGATACATATACTTACAGTGTTAAAGCAACACTGGTCCTCTGATGCTAAACTGACTCTTTAGTGTTTTCCATTTCTTATGTTTGTCTTTTTATTTTAAAGTCTCTCTTCAAACATCACCAGTCGCCTCATAGTCTGAATGTTCCTGCGGTGGAAAACAAAAGGCTAAAGGAGGTTGACTGTTGGGATTCTCACACCTCAGAGACACAAACACAAAACTGTTTCCATTTGTTCTCACCATTCCTGTAAACATCTGCAAGAATCCTTGTGGAAACCAACGGCAGAAGCCTGAGGGGGGTGTGGCCCAACTGTCCCTTTGGTTCCCATGAGGAATGTGAACAATGACAGCAAGGCTTTGTGGGAATGCCGAGGGTCAGCTGTAGAGCGCCGCTGTGAGAGCGGCTGATCCCTTCACACCAGAGGACGTTTCTGTCAGACTGCGAGGGAAGCTCAGCCTCCCTTAAAATATTCAGAAATTAAATGGTCAAAAACATACCGTTGTGTTTATATTTCATTGACTACAAATGCATTACAACATTTTAATTTCACAGAAGAGTTTGTTCAGAATCAGCTACTTCTTATAAATTGGCTGAGGCGTTGTGAACCCTCTCATAGTGATGTTTCCTCATGTGATCTATGGTCCATGTATGTCAACATTGAAGTTCAGCGTCCGTGCACTTCCATGGGAAAGCACGGAACAGTCATTTTCAATGGTCATTGGATAAAGCTACAATTGTCTCGCCCCGGATGCTCAGCAACTTAGGGAGTGAACAGAACTGTGGGGGGGGTCTCGGCTGGCCTGGACAATGAGCTTCTGCATGATGATTGGAGAATCAGTCAAAAGACTGAATCCTGTTTTGATTAACAGTTATTTTCAGACCTACACCATCACTGCCAGCTCAGCTCAGTTCCACTGCAGAGTTTGAAAGAGAAGTCAAAACAAACTATAACCCATTAGTTGGTGTTTGCTTGGTAACATTACTGGTTCATTTCTTACACTGTCAACACAACACACTGGTGTTCTATACTAGTAATATTTCCTGGTTTCAGTTTAACATAATTACATTTCCTTGTTCAAGGACATGGAAAAGACATGTCCTTGGTACGATAGGGTCACAGATTCATGATATAAACTGTTAATGAGCTTCCCATGTTTGAAAGGCCAGCAGCTGACAAATCGAAAAATTAACCAAACCCTTAGAATGACAGGTTTAGTACGTTTATTGTCAAGTGTTTCATCAGTTTCTTTTCCACTAACATTAGCAGGTCAACCTGCATTTTTAAACCCCAGGTCGACCCACTAACAATCAGCATTTGGCTTTATATGATAGGAAATCAACTTTTC
>CM035789.1:2868949-3061449 GCA_020466265.1 Siphamia tubifer | reverse complement strand
ACCCCCACTCAAATAGATGTGATCCTACGTCAGTGTTAAAGACAGATTTTTTTTTTTTATTATCTTTTGTACTTTAGGAATCAGAGGAACTAAACTAATGTTCATTGTTACTTTAACAGTGATAATAATCATCATTCCTCTTCCTCTCTTCCCTTTCCTCTTCCTTTCTTCCTCTTCCTTCGCCTTCACTTTTTCCTCCTCCTGTCCTCATCTGTTTTTCATTACCGTCCACAGTAGCATTTGCTCTATAACATTCGCTCTTCCTGTCGTTTACTTTGGCCTCCTTCGTTCTTTCCAGCTGTCATCCCCGAGTCTGGCCTCAGGATTGGGCTGGGGGGGTGGGGCCACAGTGCCCAGGTGTGTGTGTGTGTGTGTGTGTGTGTGTATGTGTATATTCAGTTACCGTGGGGCCCCTGAGCACCGCCGGCTTCAGATCTGTTTAAGTCAATAAAAGGCACCAAGCTGACAACTTCTGTCATTAAACACTCATACACTGCATCTGAGATTGACAACACTGGGTTTAACACACAAAAGACACACACACACACACACACACACTATTACTGCTGTGTCCATCCTGTGTAATTCAATAGTTACATCTGAATCCAACCGTGATGATATGAGTTTATCTCAAGACTAAACCCTTGACATGTAGCATGACCTGACAACACAAACACAGCTGTCAATCACACTCTTAGCCCATCCTACTCGTCTGAACACACTTATGAGTAGCTAAAAACCTCTGATCATGTTGCTTTAGAATTTCTCCAAAGTGAAAACAGAGTCCAGGGGAGGAGGTGGATGTCTGGTTTCCACTCAGGACACGTTAATAATAAGATTAAATGTATTTAAGGAACATTTATGTCACAATAACCAACAAGTCGCTCATGTTCTTTTCACTGTCAAAGTTCAAACAAACAAAGATCTCTGAGGAAAAACTACAGACAACCTCTGAACTAATACAGATTAATGATAGACCGACATTTATGGTTTATTCTTGTATCGGCATCAGATTTTTGTGTTGGCCAATATACTTTTTTTCTACCATGATTTACTGACGGGTGAAGGAACAAAAGGTGTGAAGCAGAAAAGAAAGGGGGGGAAAAAGAAAAAGAAAAACAAAGGGGGAAAAATGGAGAAAAAAGAGAGAAAAACCAAAAAGGAAAAAAGAGAAAAGAAATGAAACGGTGGTAAGTAGCAAAAAGGGTAATGAAAAGAAGAAAAAAAGAATAAAAGGACAAGAAAAAAGGACTGAAAAAAGAAAAAAAAGGATGGACTACAGAAAAGAAAAAAAAATGGGAAAAGTGATAAAAAGAAAAAGCAAAGCTGAGAAAAAAGAGAAGGTACGCGTTTGGTCATATTTATTAGTTTAACTATCACTATTTTTATTTTCTAATTCTACATAAAGAAGATTTTCTTTCACCAATAAAAGCTGAAATAACTAGAAACTGTTCCCCACATCCACATTTGGAATCAACTGGAATAAGAAGTGGGATTAAAGATCAACTACATTTGGCTTTTAAGCTGAAAGGATAAAAGTATGTGAGTGAGTGGACAAATAAAAGCTGTTCACCGTAAAACCTCTGAACATCCACATGAGATGTTGTTGATATGAGTGAAACCTGAGAAACCTCCACGTACAGAGTGTGTCAGAAGTCTCCGTACAGAGGAGACATAATACATTCCATACATATATGGTTCTAACATGTATTTATTTATATTTCAGATAACCCAAAGAATGCATTTAAATAAAGAGCAACATGTTGAAATGTCAGTCACATAGAGCATATTATAGAAATAATTGTTTATGTCAAGAAACCTTTATTTTGCCTTTGTATGGAGGTTTATGGGACACCCTGTAGATAAGGTCTAGTGTTTAGTCCAAACTTGGAAGAACAATCTTTTGAACCAGTTGGTGACTGTCTTCAACCCTATAAGGTCTGCACATTTTTCCCCACAAAGAACTTTAACTTTCAATATCTGTCCATTATGCATCATTATTATATGTAATTAATGCTTAAAACAGTGTGTTATAGTAATAAACTAGACTTCCATCCATTTCCTGTGTTTGTCTCTTGTCAGATCGCTGTAGTCATGTCTGGTAAAAAAGGAAGAAATATCTGCTGTTCACTTCATATGTGGAATCTGTTTGTCAGTGTTTGTGGACTGAATCACTTCTATTAAAGCTCCACCCATTTTCTGTGAATAAAGGACTTAACCCGTTGCCATGGAAACCGGCCTGGAGTTATACACGCAGACACACAGAGAGCTGACTGGAGTAAAGCCTGACTGAGCGTTAAACCATGCCTCTGAACTCCCGCAATTTTTGGGAAAACTGTAAAAAAAAAAAAAAAAAAAAAAAGTTGATCATGAGTGACAGGAGGTTCTGAGGAACAAGTAGATGTATTTATTTTTCCTGTACTGTGAAAAATAAGTGAGATACAGCAGTTTTAAAACCACTGAACTCACCAAAATGAAGTAGATCTGTTAGTCTGTCAGTCATATTAAAGCCCCGCCCACATTGTTTGTCAATTATGTCAAAGCTCCACCCACAGTCTTAATTGTCTGCAGGTGTTTCATAGTAACAGGAGCACTGTTGTCATGGTGATGAGCATTGGCGGGAACTTCAAAGGGGAGAAGCATAAACAGCTCCACACTCAAATGGATCATTTCATCTGATGTGCATTAGCTGTATGTACAGTATATGTCCATGTCATTTCATGGTCATATCTCAAGTATTCATCGAGTTATAGCATGATATGTCTCTGTGGACACATACACACACACACACACACACACAGTAATTACAATTATCTCTCCCAACTAATGCTGGGCGACATTAATTATGACAAGATTTCACCACTAAAACGTTACTAAAAATACAAATCTTCCATTTCTCTCTCATCGTCTACACGCTACTGCTCTAGGCTCCGCCCATTGCCACGCCTCTACCCTAGTGTGTTACAATAGGAAGAACCCAAACTCACATGAAATTTCCCATTTGGATTTGGAGTTCCATTCATGTGAATGTGTCACCGCAGACACATTTATCCATAAATGGTTAAAGGTCAAAGGTTAACCAGTCCTCTGTCTGAATACACACACACCTAGAGTAGGATGAGAGACAGACAGAGAGGCGACAGTGACAGAAACCTGACAGCAGGCGTCACCTTGCCATGCCTTTCTGTCCTTTGTGTCTGTTTCTTTTCCACCCCCCCCACACACACTCCTCCAGTTCATGTTTCAAAGAGGGAAATTACCTTATTCATACGCAAGACACACAATACCAACAAACCATCACTTGTAGCCTACAGCGCTGATTCTCCTGCTCCACTTCCTTCCATAATGAGAAGAACGTCGCTGCCGTTTTGGCACCGAACGCCGACAGGACGAGAGGTTTTATTTATGAGCGAGGAGCAAAAACCCAAACAAAGGGATTCAATTTAAACAGAATCCATTAGCCTGGGTTAGCCTGGGTTAGCCTGGGTTAGCCTGGGTTAGCCTGGGTTAGCCTGGGTTAGCCTGGACAGTCCACACCTCTGAACAGGAAACACTCCACCACCGCATCCAGTCAAACTTCAGACTGATTTTACATTTTTAGTCCAGATGTTCCAGGTGTTTGTTTTTAATTTAACCCAACATTGAGGAGAGATTATTGTGTCAGTGTCCGTCTGTCTGTGCGTGTGTGTGTGTGTGTGTGTATTCCTATCTTTATGAGGACACTGATATCTTTACACAGTTACACCATGGGGACCTTTGACACTATGGGGACCACAATTCAGGTCCCCATGAGGGTTACCTATAAATGTAAGTCCCCACTAGTAAAATAGAAATGATGTGGCTCTATAAATACATACATTTGTTTTTTTCTGAAAGTCCCCATAAAGCATGGGGAGAAAATGTGTTTCCTTTTTTATGTATTCAGTTTGCTTATTTTTAATTTTTTTATAAATGTTTTAGTATTCATTTTGTGCATCGTTTAAATTAGTATTTTTTTAATTTAATCATGCATTTTTATTCATTTATTAATTTTAATTAAGTTTTCAATTGTATTACTATTAATATTTTTAGTTATTTTTTTTGCATAAAAAAAAGATCTTTACACTCACTACCCAATGTCTACTTGATTACAAAGTTTGTCCCCATGAGACATTTAAATGAGTGTGTGTATGTCCACAAAGACATATCATGCTATAACTCAAGGTTATAATCTACATCCAATAGTTTTTGAGATCTCTAGAGGTCAAAGGTGACATATTGCAAAATTAACTTGTGTGTCAAACAGACATATCACACTAAAACTAATAATCAATACTAGATATATTATCATAATATTACACACACTGACAAATATATACATATAATGAAATTATCAGTATTGCAAAAGGTCAAAGGTCAAGGTTGCATTTAGCAGAAAGGTCAAAATCACATTATTGGCTCTAATTCAAGAACAGGTTGTCATAGAAACTGGTGAAATATAAAAAAAATATAGGAACTATTTCATCAAAATAGGAACTACATTAGACATTCTCTGAATACTAGTTAATGAAGGAAAGTGTGAGGGCGGCTGCACCACTTCAGAATCAAGGTTCATTTGTTGTCATTCATTCAATGTAAATAAGATTAATCTGACTAAATGTGACAAATGATCTGACTCTGCTCTTCTGAAAAATGTATTTTTTTTGGTGAATCTTCCCTGATGGAACTAGTGATCAACTGACATGGATGTTTTGAGGCCATATTTAATATCAGCCTTAGCCAATAACTGATACAAGTCGTCAATAATTCTAAGCTGATATTTGGATTAATCAGGACCGTCCTCGTCCTTCTGTCCTCTGTTGTACCACTGATAAAATCCTTACGACATGAAAGAACACCCTCACCGAGCTGTGACCACACCTTGAAGAGGACGTTTTAATACCGTACGGTGTTTCATCACATGCAGATGTTCCATTAAACTACTTCTCCCCCTGGGACTAATGTACAGCTGTTCTCAGCAGCGCCAAGAACTAGTAAAACCACCCAGAAGGACGGTTAGGACTGTTCCAGAAGGACGGTGGAGGGCACCAGACCTCCAATGGTGGGTGGGTGGGTGGGTGGGGGGTAGACTGACAGGAACATGGCTGCCAAAATTGGTTCCAGGCACAATAAACCCTACTGCTTGCAAACCTTTACCTGACTTGTCCCATCTCTCGCCATGGCAAAAAAAACATTTTTAGTGATCTTGACCTTTGACCTACATTTGCCAAAATTCAATGGGATCTATTCAGAAAATATAATCAAAATTTGTCCAGGACTTTTTGTGTCTAGTTGCTGACAAACAGACGGATAAACAAAAAATTTACCAAAAACACAATACCCCATGCCTCCCATTGTGTGTGTGTGTGTGTGTGGGGGGGGGGGATGAGGAAGTGCGGACACTGTTTTAATACCTCTGCCAAAGAGTTATGTTTTCACTGGAGTTTGTCCGTCCGTCCGTCCGTCCGTCCGTCCGTCCGTCAGCAAAATTGCTCAAGAAAAGTTCCGGATGGATTTTGATCGAAGTTTCAGGATGTGTTCAAAGTGTCACAAGGAACAAATAGTTAAATTTTGGTGGTGATCCAGAAGAGACCGTGGTGTCAAATGTTGACAAACAAAGTGATCAGTTTTGTGCCCAGTGCTTAGATCCATCTAATGAATCAATCAGAATTTAAATATGTTGAGAATTGAGGAATTAGAGATTTTAGTGAATTGTGGACGACGGCCGAGGTGTGATGGCGATAGCTCATCGCAGACTTCGTCAGGATGAGCTAATAAAAATGGTTTATGTTAAGAAATGTTTATTTTTCTTATGTATGTATGTATGACAGCCTGTATAA
Organism: Siphamia tubifer; assembly: GCA_020466265.1. Lineage (NCBI taxonomy): Eukaryota > Metazoa > Chordata > Actinopteri > Kurtiformes > Apogonidae > Siphamia > Siphamia tubifer. Next base: position 3,055,591 of record CM035789.1, on the reverse strand, counting down.
ACACAACAGGACGGTTGTTCTAGCACCTATCATTCACACACTAATAAGGTTCCATAAAACCACAACAAACATTTCATACAAAAAAACATCACCGTCACATTAGACTAATTATACTAATATATTATCTATAATAAGATAAGTTATCCTTTATTTGTCTCACAACGGGGAAATGTCAGTACTGCAGCGCTCTAGAACAGGATCAGAAGGAGAACAGAAGCCAATAATAGACCAGAACAAACGTCTGAAGGTGGTTTATGAGCGGTTGAAAACCCAAACACTTTTCATCACCCCTTCCCTTCACTTTCCTCTTCTTCCATCCCTTCACGTACCTCTCCCTCCTTCCATTCCTTCTCTTCACTCTGCTTTTATTATTTAGCATCTGTCGACATTCGAACACAAACCCTGGTCATGCCATCGGCCCGAGGAGAAAACACTCAAGTCGTGTTTTCATTTATTTCAGGAGACACTTACATGAACCAACATTCACCTCCTGGAAACTTTACTTTAAAACAACCTTAAAATAACCTTAAAATAACCTTAAAATAACCTTAAAATAACCCTTAATAATCCAGTGTATTATTTGACATTCTAAGGAAATGCCAATTCCCAATAGTCGAGTCCCCACAAACCGGTTCAAGTGTTCCAGAACTGCACACGGTCTGACTGATGACGCACACGGACCCTCAGTGGGACTTCCACAGCAGATACTACACACACACACACACACACACACACACACACACACACACACTCCTGACGTCTCTGATGCACATTAGCTAATGTGGAAAGACGGCTGGGCTGAATTACTGCTACATCTAATGATTTTTTCATGTCAGGAGGAACAGGGCCAGAAACTGAACACAGGGTCGCACTCACCTTCGATCAGCCCCCCCAAAAAAAAAAAAAATAACAGCTCACGCACAGATTCAACCAAAGTGAGAATAGTCGTGTTTCTACTCTGATGGGAGATGGCGAACAGTGAAAAAGGAAAGTATTTCAATATTAAAGGTAAAAAGGAAGAGTGAACCAAAGTACAAATGTGACAGATATTTGAATTTATGGTGGATTATTAGTGCGCTCTCACTGTGTACGTTTTGTTTATTTATTATTATTATTATTTATTTTTGTCTCTTCTTTATGTCAGAAACTTTACACAGAAACCTTCAGGAGAATGTGGTCCAAAATAAACCCCACTAAAATTTGGTCAATTTAAGTCAAAGGTGAGAGTTAATAAAAACTTATTTTCACATTAATAAGAGATAGAACTGGATGATAAATATGACCAACAGTAAAAGTGATTATGTTGATTTAATGACGTGTAGTTTTACATTATGGAGCGTTCATCCTGCTGTGAAAACAAAACAAGTGGACAGTGCATAGACACTAAAGCAGAGGTGAATGAAAGTCCTTATTGGCCAAATGTGTGTCTCAGAAGCCAACCAGTGAACAGGAGTCAGTTTGGTGATGAGAGGGCGGAGCCAAAACACAACATGGTCAGCAGATGATTCCAGAATGAATGAGGGTCCACATCACTAACCTGGGAATGGTTCTATTTGGACAAGACTGAGGTTGGTCAAAGATAATGTTCGATGGAGCTGGGGTGTCAAAGGGTCGGGCAGTGGGAATAAATGTGACTGAAATCTGTCTCCATCATCATGTCAGAAAACAACTTAGAAATGCCTTTCTTCAGATCCTCTGCAGAATGTATTTTGTTCTATGCCATAAATGTCATCACCTAAAATGGTTCAATAAAATCAATCATCTTGTATGTGTTTGTTTATATATATATATATATATATATATATATATATATAATCTTACAAATTAATCGTTAAGTCAAAAAGGTCAACCAACTAATGATAAATTAATTGATCATTTGCATCCCTACTACAGAGCTCATACTCCAGTTCATAGTCACTCCATAATAACATCATTTTACTGATGACTTCATGAAAAACGTTGCTGCTTCGACTGTTATTTGAGCAAAGGGTTTATTTAACAGCTTCCAGCTCCAGATATGACACTCCTGGGAGTTTTTTCTGATTTAACATTCCTGATTAATGTAACATTCTGAAATGGGACAGTTTTCATTGGACCCAGTGTGACGACTTCTTCAAGAACATATTAAATATGTACATGAAAGTGGAAACTGGGTCGTACATGATGTATTCCATGTTATCAGGGCATCAGATGAACTCGTGTTTTTAACCCATTAAGACCCAGTGATACTTCTGTGTTACTTCTCAAATTAATTGTTCCCTCTATTCAAGTTTTCTTTTTAGGGTTTATCCCCATTTATTCTAATATTTTCCAGAACTAGAAAAGCCCTCAGAGTGCAGACTCTACCAAGGCAGATCAGCCCCCCCACTGATCACCAAACTTATTTCAACATTTTTTGAACATTTTATTTAAGTACTTCCATAACTTTGAGTTCTCTTGCTACAAAGTGCCACCACCCCGACCACATACCTCCACCGATCACCATCAAAATAATTTATTCCTTGTGCCAGGATCAACAATTTCTGAAAATTTCAGCCAAATCTGTCCATAGTTATCTTATTAACAAACACCAGCGAAAACAGAACTTTGTCATTCCTTGATGGAGTAAAAATCTGATAATTTCCCAAATCTAATTTACTATATATGTCATATATATGTTTCTAAAAACTCAGATTAAAGGGTAGAATATGACAGTGTTTCCACGGTAACAACATAGTCCCTGGACATCCAAATGGGTCATATGTGATGACTAAGAAAAGATGACAAATTGTATTTTACACCAATTATTTACATGTATTGATAGGATTCATTGATTAGAAGTTGGTAGATGACTTTGGTTGCCAGTGGTTCTTAGGGACTTCACGGGTTAAATGTACTTTTATAGTGCGATGGGTTCGTCTTTTTCTTTTTTTTCCGGTTCATCATATAATTTATCATATTTTAACATGTTGTGGAAACTCGTCATGGGTCCTGCTGTTTCTGTAAAAGCTGCGGTTGGGCTTTTTTTTCCCCCCGCAGTGTACAGGCTTGAACCTGGGTTTTGATCACGCCGTCCTGGACTGGTGAAGCTGCAGAGTCTGACAGGACCTCCCATAAAGCACATGCAGCGATCCTAACAGGCGGCGTGGGATGGAAGTGCTTTTGCCTCGACGCTCCACGGTTCAGCGGTTTACAGAGGTCTCGCTTACTTTGCTAATAATTATGCCTGACAGGTTTTTTTTCTGCTCAGGAAGTCCAACCAGCGTGTCAGTGTGTCGACTCGATCCCGGCTCTGCAGAAAATAAATACTGACGACACAGTGTGAGGACGCGCTGTGAATCTGTTCTCACGGTGATGTAACGCCAAGTTAACCCTCAAACACCCACATGAGCCGTTTACACCCCTGCCTCATCAATCTACCATCCTTATATTTAAATAGTTTAATTCAAATGTGTTAATGCGTGTTGTTTTCAGATAATTATTTTGTTCTGGTAGGAAACTGCAGCAGCTTTTGGATGTAGTAGTAAAAATAGTTTGTTCTGTTGAATATAATGCAACTAAAAGGGTTTAGGCTGAAGTAACACTTGTTGCCGAACGTCGTTTACATTTAACCCATAAAGACTAAAAAAAAAACACCAGCAACACAAACCATCTAAACCAGGGGATTTCAAATAGTGAGGTGGGCCTCCTGTGTGTATGTGTGTGTGTGTGGGGGGGCAACAGAGGACTAAATAAGACAAAATAAAATAAATAATAATTTAAAAAAAAAATGTAAATGTGGTTAGTTAACGACAGCCACGGTTCTCAAACCCCTAGGGGGACGCGGCGCATGTCCAGGGGGTACGCGAAATTATTCACGGTTTTGTTTTATTTATTTATTTATTTTTGCTGTTTTATTTTGAAATGCGGAAGTTTTATTTTGTAGCAATCGGGCGGAAGTAACAGCGCTGTTTGACACTAGCTTGACTAAATTGAGACGGAACAAGTCACAGGCTATTTTTAGCCACCCTGCAGCGAACATGGATCGATTTTTGTGTCCGCCAAGTTCCTCAAGAAGTGGTAAAAGAAATGACAATGAAAATGACAATGACAAAAACAAACGCCCTAACCCTAAAAAGAGAAAGTACATTGATAGTTATATTGAGTTTGACAAGATCATCCCTCTCATTAAGTCTCTGTCTGTCTGTCTGTCTGTCTGTCTGTCTGTCACACACACACGGTTTTGTGTGTCTTTTGTTCCGTTTATTATTTTAAAATTATTTAAAATTGTTGTTTCTGAAGTGTTCATTTATATTATAATACCTGAAAATGTGGCTGGTTTGCACAAAAGCACTATTAAAAAAGGTTATCATTGTTTCATAATAATCATTGTTGAAGTGGTTTTTTATCATTTTCAGTATCTCGAGGATGAGGGGGGACATGGAAAAATTTCACCCCTCCAAGGGGGACCTGGGCCAAAAAAGTTTGAGAACCCCTGAACTACAGTACATGTATTTAGTTAACTACAGTATGTGTGGTTAACTACGGTAAAAAAAAAAAAAAGTTAAAAGTAGTATGGGGGGGGAAGTGTGTGTTAAACAGACATATCACACTATAACTTAATCAATACTGGATATATTATAATATTACACACACTCACGCATATATACATATAACAAAATTATCAATATTGCAAAAGGTCAAAGTTCAAGGTCGCAGAAAGGTCAAAATCACATTATTGGCTTTAATTCAAGAACAGGTTGTCATAGAAACATCAGATTGGAAAAAAATAAGGGTGACAGACATTCTGTGAATAATTAATTCCATTGTGGTCATTAGATGTTAAATGTTAAAATGTCCAGAGTGCCACAGTCATACGACTACATACACAACAAGATTACACAGACGGCATACACACACATTACACATCATACTCATATTAAAAGTGTCAGACATACACTGACTGATCCATGTTTTCAAAGCACTTTTAAAACCATCTGAGTTGGTGTTTGTCTTTACTTTACCTGCTAACTTATTCCACATACTAGAAGCTACATATAAAAAGGGAGTTCTTCCCTACTTTAGTTCACACTCTTGGAAGAACAAACTATGGAACTCGCTCTAGTAGAGGAACTGTGAACATCCCTCACTCTACTGAAAACATTACTTAAATATTTAGGGACATTTCCAATCTTAAAAACTATGTTTAGCTCAGTTTGGTTGACTCTACCCTCTACTGTCAACCATTTAACAGAGGATAGAGTCCCCTTTAGGCCTTCTCTGATAAGTGTGTTTGTCCACACTTCTGGGCCCTGGTGTGTAGTTAAGGTGTTGAAGATGTGGGTGTGTCCAGGTGTGTGTGTGTGTGTGTGGGCGTGTCCAGGTATGTGTGTGTGGGCGTGTCCCAGCCTGTCCGGATACTTCTGCCTCAGACTAAACTTCTGTCCCATGCTGCCCACTTATTATGTCTGCCCCTCCATCCCTCACTATTACTGTCACTATTACACACAGACACACACACACACACACACATTCCACCACCTTTATTGTTTGAAAGTTTCTGTTTCTAGGAGTTCTAGGGTTTGTCCAATTTGTGAGTGTGTGTGTTTGTGTATTTCTATCTTTCTAGAGACATTGATAAGTTTACACAGTCAGGCCATCGAGACCAAAATTCAAGTCCCCACGAGGGTTAAATATAAATAAAGGTCCCCACTAGTAAAACAGAAATGATGTCGCCCGATAAATATATTTGTTTTTTCCCGGAAGTCCTGATAAAGCATGAGGGAAACGAGTGCAAAGTGAAACATTTATTTATTTATTTATTTTTTTTTTTTTAAGTAAACATATCTTTAAGTGTTTACTTTAAGGCTTTATTTTATGTATTACATTTTTTTCCATTTTTATTTATTTATTACTTTAAAAACATGATTCATTGAATTTATTTATTTGTATTTATTATTTAAAATGTAATAATATTTTTTATTTATCTATTTTCCAATGTTTAAAAAAAAAAAAGAAAAAGTGTGGTGAATGACTCAATATCTTGATTACAAACTTGGTCCCTGTGAGACATGCAAACGTGTGAATGTGTGTGTGTGTGTGTGTGTGTGTGTGTGTGTGTGTATGGGGGGGGTAGAAGGGTAGAAGGTGTGAACCTTTATGTAAAGTACAGTCATGGGAAAAACTTTTTGGACAACTTTAAAATTTCACAATTCTCGATCACAATCTGAAATATTAATGTAAAATATGTGTGAACGTGTGTGTGTGTGTGTGTGTGTGTGTGTGTGTGTGTGTGTGTGTGTGCGTGTGTGTGCTTCCAAAGGTGTGGCTGCATCGGACAGACCTCGACAAAAGGATTTCTAAAACCAAAACTAAATGATTGTCATTTTCTGGATGCGTTTCACTGAAACATACAGTTTGAACCTGGATGGAACTGAGCGTGTGTTTCAGGAAGGACTTAGTGGAGCTGCACTCTGAGTCGTTTTCTAGTTTGGTTATTGTTTCACATTTATTTATTATTTTGATAATTTTCATTCAAACCAAGTGTCTCTGTCCAGTTGTCATGGGTCGTATGTGATGAGCATGAACAGATCAATAACTATTTACGCCTATTGTTTCTGTGTCTTGGTAGAATGAGTGGATCAGCAGGCGTTAAACAGTTAACGGTTTTGGTCGACGGTGGATGTTCAGGTCTTTAAGGGTTAAATTCTATCACAAAAATATTAACTTGAAAAAAGATCCATATAAAAGACAAATATTTTGAACAGGGAATGTAAGTGCTCTTGGATTTAATCAAACATTTTTGGGGAATTCAAGGTGAAAGAACTAAACTAAAACTGGGGTCAAAAGTGAAGAAAAAGAAGAAAGACGTTGTCGAGCAGGAATCTGAGTAATTTCACAGCCTTAATGACATATTTATTCAAAACTCCCCTCATTTTTCATGCTTGCGTCTTTTCTGCATCTCCTAATTCTAGGTTTTTTTGGTCGGCAGTCACATAGAACATGGAAGTAATCAGTCAAACGTTCCATCTTATGCATGAAAACACATATATGCATTATGTGGTCATTAAAACCAGGGGACATGCTAATGAGGGACGAGGCCTGTGCTATAGTCACATATGGAGTTTAAAGCATAAAAGACTTTGTCGTTTGAAGCCCCCCCCCACCACCACACACACACACACACACACACACACACACACACACACACACACACACACACCCCTCCCACACATTAAACAACCGCCAAGCCTTCCCCGGTCCAGAATGGTGGTCACATTAAAGACTCCACGTTTCAGGACGCTAACGCTAACGCCTGCCAATAAAAACAGCTCTGAATTTCTATCATTTTAATGTCTGTTTGAAATATTTAATGGCATCTGCAGGTTCATACAGAGACGGAGGAAAGAAAAGACTGAAAACAGACACTTCTGAATGTATCTAAATATTAGGTTGGATGTTAATAATAATAATAATAATAATAATAGACAAGATTTCTATAGTTATTTTCAAGGCACCCAAAGTGCTTTAACATTACACTGAGGAACAATTAGAAAAAAATGCTGTTGAGTTACATTTTTATGCTGATTAAACTAAAACATTCATGCTGGTTACAAACTGCAGTCAGTTTCTACGATGTCAAGTTTTTATCCACACTGTAAACCTGAACTAGTTGACTTTACTAGAACATGGCGTAGAAACCGATTACATTAGTAATGTGCTACATGAGCTCGTTGTTCCTGCTCCTCCTTCTGCCTCAAACATATGAGGGTATTATTCAATGATTATCACGACATTATCGATTAGGACCATTTTTGATGCATCTTCTTTCCACATCCATTGAACTCCAGCTCAGTGATGAAAACTCTTAAGTGTTCAGTTCTTCTAAACTGCCTCACATCCATTTACTTTATTTTATGTATTTAGTTTGACTCAATAAATGTCGTTACTGGATCCAATGGTTCAATAAACCAATCATTAAGGAATATGACTTTATTTTAATTAAGTATATAAACAATATTTAGCTTTTATTCATAGACTCAAGTGAAAGACAAGTTTGAGTTCTCAGCAAAGTTGGTGCTTATCACTTAATTGTTAATCATTTGGTCAACCAAATAATGATTAATGGATTAATCTATAATTTACATCCCCAATAAAAATACAATAATGTACTAAGGGTGTATTCACATAGTAAAGTCCGGACCAAGGTTCGGACCAGAACCTTTTTTTGCCTTTTCACACTGTACTTATAATCCAGACTTTATTTACAGTCTTCATTCACACTGTATTGAATCAAGTGGACCAACGGACTTTAGAACGTCATGTCGTCAATGCGTGTACAGCGTGTGTCTCTCTATACTCGACCCTGATTGGTTAGTAGATGAGTGCGCTACACTGTTGCAGGAAATGGACCCAGTTACTAGTTTTACGAGTATTTTCTAATTCAGTCTTTATAGTATCATCCGACCAAATGTCAATTAAATACCTGCTTTCCTCGTCTCCCCATGTATTCCCGCGACTCATGCTTGGACGTTGACTAGATTCCGCGCACGTGACTGTGACGTAATTGGTCCGATAGTCCGTACTTTCCTAAAAAGGGCTTTCACACTGTGCACCAGCGAACCTTGGTCCGGACCGAGACTACCTCCTCAGCTCGGACCAAAGACTCTGTCTTTAGTCCGGACCAAGTTTCGGGGGAGGTTTCACACTTGTCAATAAAGTTCAAACTTTCCTGGAAAGTCCGAAAGTCCGGATTTTCTGAGTGCAGTGTGAATACGCCCTAAAAGGTCCAAATACTTTGTGAAGTACATTAAAATGCAATAAAATATTAAGAAAATGTAAAATATACAGCCAATACATACACACGTACAGTAAAATAGACAGTCAAATCAAAGCCAATCATTAAAATAGTGTACCAATACAACACAAATACACAAGACATGGACACATACATTACAGATTATTTTGTTTCCCAAACCCCCGTTAGGAAAAAAAAAACACCCGGGTTCAACATGTTCTCATGCTTCTGGACAGATACTGTATGTACTACAGTACAAAGTGCAGTATTTTCTGTGTGGAAGTACTAAACTCTGTAGTAAATGTACTTTAATTGTAACTGTCCAGTAGTGGTTTATGCGAAGCCCCGCCCACACAGACGAGACACGCCCACCAACACCAAAACCTGAAAGCACAGGAGGTTTGTCGTGTTTTTGTCTGAATGGAAGAAGCGCAGCCATGTCCGTGATCTAATGGATGATAAGACGTCTTTGTTGTGGGGTGTGTGCGCTCAGACACACCCACAGTCGACCCCCCCCCCCCCCCCCCCCCCCCAGGTGTGGGTGGAGGAGCTCTCTGAAGGTGAACCCCACAGAGGAAAAGGGAGAAAGGGGGGTGGGGGGAGAGAGATGATGATCTCTATGTCCTTTCATGTATTCAGGTGTCGTTATAAATCTAGATCTGGGGGGGTGAGATGGGGGGGGTTAAAAAAGGAAAAAAAGAAAAACTGAAGTCACTTGGGTTTTTGTGTAACGATGAACAAAATATGCAACATTATCTGAAGGAGGAGAGGGTGATGGAGGAGGAGGGGGAGGTAAGGGGGGAGAGGGGGGGGGGGGGTAAGCTTTTATCTGGAGGAGGGGAAGCCAAATTAGAAATGTGCCATGATCCCCCTCCTCCTGGGACTGAGTCAATTAGCCTGCCTGGAGGAGCTGCCAAGAGGAGGAGGGGGAGCAGGGGGAGGGCCTGAGGAGAAAGGGGAGGAGGCAGGAGGGTGGGGGGGGCACTGTACTACTGGAGGGAAGGTGCGACACATCCTGACAGTCTGTTCTGGTCATGACGAGGTTTTGTGTGGAAATGACATAATGATCCAGAAGTGTGGACCTCATCCACAAACACAAAAGTCTGGACCCGTTGGTTCCGAGTGTTTCTGTTCAAACAGTGTGAGACACAAAACTGTGGACGAGTCATGAAAAACATTCTGTAAATGTTGTGTAGATTGAAATAAAGGGGGAACATTTGTGCTTAGGTGATCATGAGTGGAACAAGAGCTGCCACTTCACTCTGAACATCAATGGTTTATTTAATAATCAGCTTTAAATCAATGCCCACGTTAATGACAATCTGACACTTCTTTTTTCGATTATGTGACCATTGAAAAATTAGAGGGGGGGGTGAACTGGATGTTTTATTACTGAGAAAAAACTAAAATAAGAATTCTGACTTTTTCACCCCAGAATAAAAAGTTACATTATATATATATATATATATATATATATATATATATATATATATATATATATATATATATATATATATATATATATATATATATATATATATATATATATATATATATATATATATATATATATATAAAGATGATATATTAGCATAATATTACACACACTGACGCATATATACATATAAACAGGTTGTCATAGAAACTTCAGATTGGCACAAAATACTGTAGGTGCAATATTAGACATTCTCTGAATACTAGTTTGTTTTTTGTGTTTGTTTCCAGGTGTTCTAATCCTTTTCCACAGACATATGTGGATAAAGTTACCTCTAACTTTTCCATCTGAAAACCACACCCACCTAGAGGCGTGTTTGTATAGTTGAATGAAAGAATTAAAAATAAATATATCTGCAAACGTAACATTCCCATGCCAGTGTGGATGGGACATATCTACTAATCTAAACATACAACTGACCCATTCAGTGATTTATTAATGCGCAGGAAATGCAGAGGGGGGGTGGGGTGGGGGGGCTCAAGTATTAAGGAAACAGATCTAGAAGTTCTTCACACAAGGATTAAATGCAGACTCTCAAACACTGGTTTTTCCATCTGGGATCCTGAGCAGCTGCAGAAACAGGATTACAGGTGGTGAGAAGAGGAGGGGGTGGGGGGTGGAAAACAGGGAGGGAGGGGGCAGGTTAGAGAGGATGCAACACATTACAAAAGATATAATGTGGAAAAATGTGTGATTTGACGCTTGTGGATTAAAATGTTCGGGTTTAAATGTGGTTGTTTTTCTGCGTTTAATGGAGTGGAATCAGACAAAAGGTGACAGTGGTCTGGGTTTGGCTGCGTTTCCTCTGAGACGCTCATTACAGCTGCAGGTATGAGCCGTCCCCAAATGAGATACCACACAGCGCCGGAGCGGGTGTGTGGGAACGTCAGCGGTGGCAACAGAGGATGGCAGGTGACTTGAGTGACAGGGCAAAGCGGGAAGGCTGCACTGCACGCGCTCAGTAGCATGTCACCAGGCAGGCCTGCGTCTGCCTCCTTATCTGACAGGCACACGGCAGAACAGCCAAATCCGTGGTGTTAAGCCCCCCCAGCACTCCTCTGGGATGCCTTGGGGGGGTTGGGGGGCTGAGATGGGCGGGGTCAGACGCTGAGGCTGAGTGTGACAGCGATGGTGAGAATCTCGTTATTTTTCCATCTTCCCACGTAAAGCCTCCTAATTCCAGCTCACCTTCAGCACCACATGAGAGGATGGGACAGGCGTGTGCACACGCACCTACAAACCTGCACGGGACGGTCGTCCAATTAGAGGCCAGTGTGGTAATGGAAGTGGCGTCACGGCAACGGCCAAGGACAAACTGGGACCAAACAGAGAGAAAACCAGGAGAGAAGGGAAGTCTTTATTGTATAGTGTCTATTCTTGTCTCGTCGTCTGAACCCACTTCACCCTCACTAGGGTCACATGGGTCACTGGGGGCCTAATCCAGATACAATGGGTGAAGTCGGGGTACACCCTGTATGAGTCTCCAGTTCATCTCAGGGCTGAACATATATAGACAAACACTCACATTCACACCAATTTAGATTAACCAGTTAACTAGTTAACTAGTTAACCTATCAGTGCATGTGTTTGGATGGTGGGAGGAAACTGGAGAAAACCCACGTAGACACGAGGAGAACATTTAATCTCCACACAGAAAGGTCTGGTCGAACCAACAACCTTCTGCCTGTGAGGCATCCTTTTCTGATATAAAACATACACAGTACACTTCATGTACGATCGCAGTCGTTCAAATATCGATTTTTTTGCACAACTATTACACACATGGGTCTGACACATGAATATTCAGAGCGCTTCGTTACCCCCGTTACCCCGCACCGAGCATGTGTGCGTACAAAAGTATCATGTTTTTTTTAATCAACAGGACGGAAAAAAAAAGGAAAACAAATAATAAATAAATAACATAAGCTGATAAAAGTTTGATGCTAACAGCCTTTTGCTTTCTATGTGAATGGCAGAACCACCTCGGCTCGGGCCTGTCCCCTCTGGCTATACGGGAAAAAGTCAATATTTCAGGAGAGCAGAGACACTCATTAAATATTTCAAACAAAGGAAACCTGACATCGCTGCTCGGCCTCTGGGTTTCTACACCAGCCTCACACTGCAGCTCATCTTTATACTTTATTCACCACACACACACACCAACAAGTACTCTTTACTAGTACTGCCCCACAAATACTCACAAACCAAAGTATTTTCAGTGGTTTCATAAGTACTGCAGTCTATATAAAACCATTCGACACATGTTTCCAGAGTCTTCGTGTGTCCGTCTGTTTCTGCTGACCTGGTCGTCATTCCATGAAGATGAAAGGGTTAAAGGAAGGTTAATGGGTTTTTTGACTGAGGACGGGCCGCACTGGGGTTAATGGGTTCGAAGGTGTGGCAGTGGATCAGTGAGTATCAGCAGACCCACCTTGAACCCACAGGGGCCATCACACTAAATAAATGTCCACTTTACAGCTCAGTTCAACTAATTGGCACAAACTGGGGATGTTTAACGACAACTAATGTAACTAATGAAAACATACGTTACAAAAGGCAGTGGTTCAGGTCCGTGGATCTGCAGTTAAGCAGATTTTATTTTCATAAAGAAAAACCAAACTAATGGTTAACTGAATTTTGTTTTGAAATACAGTAATTAAAGTTACATTTCAATGTGTTTTTCTTTTTCAGTGTCAAAACAGATAAACCACATAAGAAAAAAAAAAGTGATTTCTCTAATAAAAACTAAAATTACTGCCTGACAGAACAGCTGTTTTTTTATTTCATTAGTTCTGACATCAGAAGTTGTTAGTGTCCTAATGCCTCAGTGGCAAAAATTCTTATGAACGATGGGTTTGTACGAAATCTGGGCATGGTAGACATGCTCCCTACACAAATGTTTCTGAGCTCCAGACTTGTTTGGTAGGTTTGTTGATCCTCGGTTCAGATTAAACTGACAGTTCTGACCGTCTTTGTTGGATTTAAACTCATCTTTTGTTCACTCACTTAAGACAGAAACCAACAGAAAGCAGGTGGTTAGTCCTTTTACTGTGGCCGTTTAAGTCTAAAAACAGAGCTAAGCTAACAGTGATAAGCTAACAGCGCTAAGCTAACAGCGCTAAGCTAACAGAGCCAAAATGTAAACTATCAGCTGATGCAGCAGCAACATTGTAAGACACGATGGACGTTTCTCAAAACCAGAGTCTGGTCTCAGAGAATGGACGTCATATGACCTTTCACCCCATCTCTGCTGGATTTACCCATCTTAAAGAAACACATTAAAACTGATCTCTTTCTGTGTATTTGTGCTTATAATTGAATTGTAAAAAAACTAAAAGTTCAGCCTGTGTTTGAATCCCATTCATTAAATGTCACTTTCACTCAGAACCTGCTCTAACAAAGTAAATGTGGTCATTCCAGGAGGTTTAATCTCACTCTGCTCAGAGTTAATGGAGGCTTGTGTGAATGCTGATTGACATTCCAGTCCTCAGTCCCACTTCCACAGCTCCACTTTATAGAATAATCAATAATTGGAGTCATTAAAAACAAACTGACAGCTGTGGGCTGTTTGCTGGTCTCACATTTAGAGTTCAAGTTAAATCCATACGTTGACTTAAGGTCCTTTAATGATCAGTTGTGCTTCGGTCAACCTTTGATCAGCTGTGGCAGATCTAAGTGGCAGTTGACAGGTTGTTTCATTCCAGTATCTTTACGAGGCGACTCTCCACCAGACCACAGCATGTGGGTTTCATGGGCTTGGCCCGTTGACCTGAGAGTCGAGTCATTTCTAAGTACTTCACTGACTGGTTTTCCACTTCTGCACAAGCAACTAATGCAGCGTTAGCCTCAAAGTCATATGTAGAGATCGACAGAAAATTAATCAGCCATGTTAGTACAGTTATGCAGATGCCACAATTTGGCCAAAAATATGACTTAGGCAATTATGCTATGAAGCCAACGACAGAAGTCAAACTGCAGTTGGTGGAAAAATCTGATCTGGAACTCCAACTGATGGACCGATGCTCAATGTTATGGAAGAACCCCCTCTATTATTGGTTTTATGTTGACATTTATGTAAACGATTTAGTCTGAACTTGAAGTTCCTGACTGCTGTTTGTTGATCTGGACAGTTGTGGGTTTGACACAAAAATAAATAAATAAATAATGAATAGAAGTCGACAAAAATTTGCCAAATGATCAATAAAAACAAAAAAACAAACTAATCAATGGCCAAAAAATCATCATCAACATGAACAAAAATTAACTAAATCATCAATAAAATAAAAGGTACATTTGTAATCATTAACAAAATAAATACATAATAATAATGTGTCAAAACTGAACAAAAAAATTGTCCCAAAGAGCCAAAATATAAAATATTAAATTCATCCAACCTGTAGTTAAGATAAGACATTCCTTTATTAGACCCACTTGGGGAAATTCCAGGTTTACAGCAGCACAGAATAGAACAGCACAGCAACAAAAATTGTATATATAAAAAAAAAAATAAATCAAATTCTACACACACCATATACACTATTTAGACTAAATATACTTTTACACATGGATTAATTAATTGCACTGTATATGACTATTAGTTGTACATTATTGTAGGTTGTGGATTCTGACAGCTGCAGGAAGGAAGTTAGTGATATTTTTGTATCAGATTTTTTTCTGAGGCTGAAGTTTCGGACTTCTGTGTGAGTTGATCTGGACAGTGGTGAGTTTGTTAAGTGTTCTGCCTCATGCATTCTGGGTAACAGAACTTGGTGTTATTCAGAGGCAGCAAATGTTAAGTTACTGTGAAGGAGGATGGCATGACAACTGAAAAAATGGTCCAGATCTTCCAGGTTTTGTTGTTCAGTTTAATCCAGTGCGTCCATGGTAACGGACAATCTAAGTAAAAGACACTTCACAACACACACACAAGTCAGGAAGTTCATGCTCAGAACAAATCGGATACAAAAAAGTCAATGTGAAATCAGATATTGAATCCGTTTGATTATTTAACATTTTTAATTTGTGCGATCAATTAAAAGAAGGAAAAATAACTGATTTAATTTATGATTTATGCACAATGAAAGAACCAACGATCCACAAATTTCAAAGCACTCCATTAAACACTAGGATAAAATTAAACCAACATTCAAACATTGTGCAAATAAAGATCACATCCATGACCATTGATTATTGCTATTGATCGTTTCCATTAGAATGCAGAGCAGGACATTCACACCTGCATCGATACACTGACCTCATTACCAAGGATGTGACTTCCTGGTCCAAAATACAATTCGAAATTCACTATAAACTATTCCCATATGATTAAAAAATTATATCACGCATAGACATATCACGCTATAACTTAATCAATACTGGATATATTTAGCCTAGGATCTAGACTGTCCCCAGTGGCCGCAAACTGCATTTGCTCCGGGGGCAGTCTAGAAAGTCTAGGCGAATTTGTGGGCGGGATAACCGCTGTCTGTCAAGTTTTCTCTTTACACAACGCCACGCTATTGGATGGGTAACCAGTCAGAGCCAACCAATCAGAGGACACAACCATCACCAGCGGGTTGTGCAGACCCATGCGTCGTCCCACTAGCGGAGCCAGCTGATAAATCAAACTTTTGCCATACCCGGTGGGCAAAACTCCGACAACGTCCCTTTTTTCCAAAAACAGCTTTAGAGCTGTTTTCTGCTCCTCTCGCAGGGAAAACTGTAATTTTAAATCACCTAGCATTGCTGCTAAAGCCAGCTCGAATGGTTGTTCCTGGTGATGAGCCATGTTGTCTAGCAGCTAGCAACTGGTGTTACGGCAATGTGTGCTAGCTGCTTGCTAGCTGCTACGTCTCTGCGACTACAACATTACATGTCGTATTTGTGTCGTCATGAGGCAGGGCGGGCTCCAATCCCGCCCCTCGTGATTTGATTGGTCCGGTCCATTTTGGATTTTCAGATCCTAGGCTGTCTAGTCTGTCTCCCCGTAGCAAATACCAATTGCGGCCACTGGGGACAGACTAGATCCTAGGCTAGGATATATTATCATAACATTACACGCACTGACTCATATATACATGTAATCGAATTATCAATATTGCAAAAGGTCAAAGGTCGAGGTTGCATTTAGCAGAAAGGTCAAAATCACATTATTGGCTCTAATTGTCATAGAAACTTGAGATTGGCACAAAATATGAGTGAGATTAGACATTCTGTGAATACTAGACTTTAAAATAAATTAACTGTTATTCAGAATTTAACAGGAATAAAATCTCCCATGTACACAGGGCTTCTATAGACAATAAGACACTGCTGATGCAATGATCGAGGATGAACCGATGTATTTACGGTTCAGCAAAATATGGTCAAATGGAGCAGAAAGTGTTGACATGAACCGTAGACTAGTTTATTATCACTAACTTCACTGCTTCAGTTTTGTTGGATGTGTTTCTGACATTGACTCAAGGTAAAGTTTGTGCCTTGGCAGAGCTCTGTGCTCTCCAAGTGCTTTTCTAGTTTTGTATGAATGTATATATATAGGGTTCTGGCAAAAAAAACATGTACTGTCAGAAACACTGGACTGACTTATCAGATGAGTCAACTTATTATTCATTAATGAATCACTGCTGCTCCAAGTTGAATTTTTAGTCGTTAGTTACAGCTTTTTATGACTGGTATCGACTTATTTTGAGTTTATTTGTACAATAAAACCCAGGTATTTATCTTTATGTTAATGGATGTTTCCTTATGAGCTAAAATACAAAGCCTTATTGTTATTCAGTTAGGGTTGATGTTCAACCTCTTACATCTCCTAGTGATGTTCATTCTCGTGCCTTATTTAATCTAAACCTGTCAAACTTACAGTCAAAGGTCAAGGTTGCATTTAGCAGAAAGGTCAAAATCACATTATTAGCTCTAATTCAAGAACAGGTTGTCATAGAAACTTCAGTTTGGCCCAAAATAGGAGTGAAATTAGACATTCTCTGAATACTGTTAGCAAGATAACTCAAAAAGTTATGAACATCATCATGGTGATGGGTGGGGGGGGCTCATCTGCCTCTTTTCTAGGCCCACCTGTTTTGACCAGTCTTCCCACTACAACCTTCAAGACTAAGTAAAGGGTTAAGGTTTGTAAAAGGGTTCTAAAACCACTGACAAAGAATAGGTGAGATGACAGACACTGCACACCTGGGACTTCAGCACCCACTCGGACAGTCGAGACAAATACGACAGGACAATAAAAGCCCAAAAAAAAGCCCAAAGTCCACAAAGAGACAAACAGAAAAGACAAGAACAGTCAGAAAAGAGGATGAGACAGAGCGAGACGGAGGACGATCATCGCTGTCATTAGCTGTGGATTTGGGTAAAAACCTGCAGGAGAAGGAAGCGCTAAATGAGATTAGAGAACAAAAGTGGCAGAGTGTGTTAGGATGGAGGGAAGAGGAGGAGGAGGAGGAGCAGCAGCACAATAACTGCAGGTGTGGACGCCTGAACACTAGTATCAGTCCAGTTTATATCAACTTGTACTAAAACCTAGGGCTGGATTTAAGGTCAAAGGGCAGGTTTGTCTGCACCAACAATTCACCTGAAAACCTCCACAACCAAAACATACACACACACACACACACTCATTCATTCATTATCAAGCACTGATGCAGATAAAGCAGACCACAAACGTTCCTACCATTGGCCTCGCACCATAACTGTTAAACATGATTGGACCAAGTATTGGGACATTCAGATGTTTCTGGTCAAAAACTGACCAAATAGTCAACAAAATGTGAAAAAATACCAAAATAGTGAACAAAATAATCAACATCATGAAGAAAAATTGACAAAATAATCAACGTAATGAACAAAAATTTACAAATTGCTCAAAAAAATCATTAAAAAACAGAACAAATCAATGCATCTACAGTTATGTATTTATACATATGTGTCCAAACGTCTATGGGCCCCTTCAATCCAGGTGTTTGTTTTCTAACAGTGTCTGAGATGTTAGAAAAGAGTTCATATAATGTTCAATTGATTATTAATATTAATATTTGGGTGTCTGTCTTTGACAGTTGGAGACATGAGGTGTCCCAATATTTATGTCCATATAGTTTAGTAACATCAGAAATTCCTTTAAGTTTAACAGTAGATTTTTCTTTCATAGTCAGATGTGATTAAACTAGATGGAAATTATCATTTACAGTCAGGGATAATAAAAACATTTAGAGGAAGAACATTTAAAATCAGCCACGAAAGGAAAAAAAAAAAACTGGGTGATTATTAATTATTTTTTAAATTGTTCATGGGGTAACTGTTGGGTGGTTTAGGGTTGTTTTAGGGGCTGTTTCAGGTCATTTTTGGTTGATGCATCACAATATGTGTCCATATAGTGAACAAACATCAGTAAAGTCCAACAGTAGATTTTTAACCATCACTCAGATGTGATGAAAGTAGTTGGAAATTATTTACAGTCGGAGCAGGAAAAATCTTACAGTCATACAGAGGAAGAACATTTAAATCAGAGTCAGGGCTAAAAAAAAAAAAAACTAAATAAATTCAGTCCAAACCATGTGAAACTACATTTGAACTCAAACGCACCATCACAGTGACATTAATCCCATAATATTAACTATATTCTGACATTGTTTTGTATCTTAAACCATAAGGAAAGAAACGCCTGAAGTATAATGGATGACTTGTGCTATGAGGACAACGGTACGTTTCCTTCTAAATTCACGTCCAAAGTCCGCACACATTCCTGCAGGGAATCACCCTGATGATCAACATTGATATGAAACCACACACACACACACACACACACACACACACACACACACACACACACACACACACACACAGACACACACACACACACATATATATATATATATATATATATCCAGGACTCAACCAACACCTGCTCAGGCTTTAGAACACTCAGAACCCAAACACTGTTTTTGGATCAGTGGGTTCAGAAAGTCAAAGCCCAGAATAACTTCCCTCCTCAGATGAAGATGATGATGAAGATGTGCAGACAAAGACAGATGCTGGTTCTACTCTCACCTTGCTCATTAGCCTCTCCAGTCTATGTCGGTCCCATTCCAGACCCGTCCCCCGTCAGTCGGCAGGTGCCATGGCGGTCCAAATAGTCCAGGGGGTAATGTGGCGTTTCCTCCGCGTGCTGGTGTAGGCTGCCGCTCAGTGTGTGTAAGAGTGTGTGTGTAAGAGTGTGTGTGTGTAAGAGTGTGTGTGTGTGTGTACCACTCCAAAGTCCGTGGGATTCCTGCGCTAAAGAGCCTGTGAGTGAGCGCTGCTGAGCTCTCTCTGTCCTTCCCTCTGCGTTCCTTTTCTTTTTCCTCTCACTCCCGGACAGGCAGAGACGAAGAGGAGGAGGAGGAGGGGGGGGGGGTAGTCGAGGGGAGGGACAGACGACAGTAGCTGCTTTCAGCCAACTCTCCTTCACGTCAGTGTGTGTTTGAGCTTAACTTTGACGCTCAGTGTTTTGTTTTTTTCTCTTCAGTCACAGATACGGTTTCATGGCTCAAAGACACGGACGGACGGACGGACACACACACACACACACACACACACACACCCCCTCCTCCTTGTGTTCATGCCACTCCCTCTTCCACAGTCCAGAGGTAAAGTGTCACCGGTGGAACAGACCTTCCACTTTTATTCCTGACAGTAGGACCTTCACACTAGTTCCAATTCACACACGGACAAAAAAAGGTGGACAATAATGTGATGATAAAATGCCAATCACAGTAGTAGGACCACCATTCTATACTGTATAATCACAATACTGTTAAAAAGACAAGGTTTGTTTTTTAAATGACCATTTCCTGGAAGAATTGAATTATATCAGAAATATACACATGTACTAAAGACATTTTTATTTAATCACAAGAGTATCTAATGTTACATCATAAAATGTTCCTCTGTAAAAACTTAAATTATGTTTCATAGATCCTGCTCAAATGTTCATGTTCTATTTGTTTTTAATTTATATAATTTATTTCTGTACAATCCCAACAAAGGACCAAACGTCTGCCTCTCAGACACAAAAAGTGTTTTTAGGATGCTTCAAATAAACATTTAATAAAATGTTAAATACTAATAATAAGATGGAAAGAAGAAAGTTAATTAATTAATTAAGCTCTGCCATATGTGTATTTGAATAAATATTCAAAAATATCCATCCAGTATCATGAAATATCAGAATAAATTGCAGAATTAATATTTTCTAACACCTCTATTGAATTCAGGTGTTTCTTTTCTCACAGGGTCTGGAAGACAAAGTGATAAATGTCAAAAATGTACTTTTATTTTGGGAATCGACGAAATTCAAGCCATTCTAGAAGACAGTCCATGAACTAATTTAAGGTTGTTGAAACTCATATGGACATTAGCTTAGAATAGAATACAATAGAATAGAATAGAATAGACATTGTGCAGTAGTTAACACTGGTGCCTCACAGACAGAAGGTTGTTGGTTCTATTCCCACACCAGACTTTGCTGTGTGTGTTTACATGCCCTCCTCGTGTCTGAGTGGGTTTCCTCCAGGTACTCTAGTTCCCTCCCACCATCCAAACACATGCACTGATAGGTTAACTGGTTAACTAGTTAACTGGTTAATGTAAATCACCCATAGGTGTGAATGTGACAGTGATTGTTTGTCTATATATGTTCAGTCCTGAGATGAACTGGAGACTCATACAGGGTGACCTCTGACCCCATCTTCACCTGCTGGAGCTGGATTAGGCCCCCAGTGACCCCTGTGACCCTAGTGAGGATAAAGCGGGTACAGACAACGAGACAATAAACACTACACCAAGGTCTTTGGAACAGAATTGGATAACAACAGAACCCACTGTGTCATGCCTGGTTCACTTTACAAAAGGAAACAGGGTGACTGTTTTGTTGTGAAAATAAATCACTCATTCCAACACATACTGTTTTGAAAAGAAACCCGTATTTTGTTGACCCCAGGAAACCTGCCGGGACTACTTTTGCTTTGACCAAAACTGGACCAGAACTTGGCTCACAGGACACTGTCGGGGGTAAGTCAGTGTGGGTGCACCAGAGTAAAGACGATGAGGACAAACAGATTCATGTGAAAAATAGTTAACTGTCCCTTTAATGGTCCATATTTGGGGCCTATTTTTGGGCCGGATATTTAATTATACAATCATTAATTATGGGATGGATCAGAACAGGACTATTTTAGTGCATTTATCTGAGGTCATCATTAGGTCCTCACTGGGAGAAATAGTTCTACATTTACCTTTTATTATTGGATCTAATAAGATGGAAAAGTGGCCGATACTAAAATAAACACAGTTTCACAGAAAAATCCAGAAAACACACGTTTGGTCCATTTACAACAGATTGGATGAGGTCTTCACACACCATTTCTCTCCTTTCCACTCACAAACTTGTGTTCTAATCTCATTTTACTGGTTTAGTGAAAGTTAACCTCAAGGCGTCGACTTGGAACAAACATTTGACAACAGGCGGCAAATATCTAAGAAACAGATAAGCAGCAGCCGTGAGCGTAATCTGAAGTTCAGTCAACGAGAAAGGGAGGAAAAAAAAAAACAAACAAACGTAAAGTGGTGTCGTTTAATTTCATGAGCTCCTGCAAATATTTTCAGAAGATAATTTCTATAAACAAGAAGGGAATTAAAAGAAAAGCCCAGAGGTGAATGGGTTAAACGACGGCGGAAGAAAGTAAATAAGTCATGAATTAAACACAAGACGTTTGTGAATTAACTGCATCTATAAAAGAAAAGACATGAGACAGAAGAATGAAAACACCACTACCCACAAACACCTGCAGCAGGTACAACCCAAACACACACACACACACACACACACACACACAGCGGCGTCCGTCTGGCGAGGTGCTGGCACCGCTCAGACAGATGTCTCCAGGGGCGACATGAGCCAATCACAAGCGGCCTTCATTATCGCACGCCCGGCTAGTCCTGGGAGAACGAGGACAGCGTGTGTTGGCCTCAGGAGCAGTGAGCAGAATATGACCCCATGAATTAGAGGCACGTTAAAGATGTGGGCGGGGCTAGGACGCCGCCGTTGCCAGATGAGACTTTTCCACTGCTCAGACCCTCAGGTGTCCACACTGAGGACACAGTGAGTGGACTAACTACAATACCAGATATTCAATAATATTCACATGTTTAACACTTTCATACTTCAATTATGAAAGTTGTTTTATTTAATACTTGCTGATATTGGAAACATCATAATGCAAGTTCAGCTACACCATGGGGACCAAAATTCCAGTCCCCACAAGGGTTAAATATAAATAAATCTCACCACTAGTAAAATAGAAATGATGTGATCCTATAAATACATGATTTTTTTTTTTTTTTCCCCAGACGTCCTCATAAGGCATGAGAGAAACAAGTGCAAAGTGAAATATGGGTATGAAGAAGAGTTACCTTAAAAAAAAGATTTTTATGCATTTTTTTTATTTTATTTATTGATTGTTTTTGAAAAAGACATTTATTGTAAATAATTGTCAATCTATTCATTCATTTTTATTGATATGCTTATTAATTTCATTTTCTAATTTTTACAATAAGCATTTCATTGTACTGAGAAAATCTTTTTACACTCACTACCCAATGGCAACTTGATTACAAACTTGGTCCTCATGAGACATGGAAATGAGTGAGAGTGTGTGTGTGTCTGTGTGTGTGTCTGTGTGTGTCTGTGTGTGTCTGTGTCTGTCTGTGTCTGTCTGTGTCTGTCTGTGTCTGTCTGTGTCTGTCTGTGTCTGTCTGTGTCTGTCTGTGTCTGTCTGTGTGTCTGTCTGTGTGTCTGTCTGTGTGTCTGTCTGTGTGTCTGTCTGTGTGTCTGTCTGTGTGTCTGTCTGTGTGTCTGTCTGTGTCTGTCTGTGTCTGTCTGTGTCTGTCTGTGTCTGTCTGTGTCTGTCTGTGTCTGTCTGTGTCTGTCTGTGTCTGTCTGTGTCTGTCTGTGTCTGTCTGTGTCTGTCTGTGTCTGTCTGTGTGCCAGACTCCCACATTACCAACACAAAGACGCTGATGAGTCTGAAAATGCTGCGATGCAACAGACTGGACATGGACATGTGAAAATGTCATAGTGTGGTGACAACATCAACAACTCCACACACACATTCCATTGAGTAACACACACAGACACACACACACAGACACACACACCCCCTGTGGTGCTGTACTTGTGTAGATACTGCAGATCCTCCTCCTGCTCGAACCCTTCACTGCTCATCACCACTGAATCATTTGTTTTTGCTCGAGCCTTTTGAAATTTTGTGGCTTATCATTTATTTATCGTTTATCGATTTGCTTTTCCTGCTACAGCGGCGCGCACACACACACACACACACACACACACACACACACACACACACACACACACAGAGCTCCTCTGCTCTGCACCAGGTCATGCACACAAAAACAGATAGATGTGCAGGAAAAGCTCAACTCTTTGTGCTGAATACGGTTTTTATTTAATTTAATCGTTGTCAAAAGTCTGTGGTTCTGCTGCTTCTTTCTCTACGTTTCCTAACATTATTAACAAAAGTGCTGTTAAACGACAAGGGGGGGCGTATACATAAAAATTACATTTTGGGTTGATATTTTATGCTTCGTAAACACAAATTAAACAGTTCATCCCTGACAAAAAATATAACAAATGACTAATATAAATTAAATCTACCAGCAACGATGCGTTCACTGGTTCTACTATCGCATCGGTGTTGGAAATACTTTATAACATTCAAAATCATTTCCTGTCATGGTGGATTTTTTTGGAGCCTGAAGTGACCATATTTGGGGAAAATTGAAAAACAATGTATTCAGCTAAATTATTGAAACATTTATTTTGTATTGACCTGCACGGTCAAAAACCTCCTGGGAGGTCGTTTGTTTTGTAACACAGAAGGAAACAGAACAAACTGGATCACTGAGAGCAGAACTAACGAAGCAGCACCAGTCTGCCAAGGTTTGGATCTGGATCTTTATAACTTATTTATAAACTTGTGTTCCGTGTTTGCGGACTATTTTATGGCTCATTAACAATCACTTAGAGGGTTTAAAAACATTCCTGTTTTTCACATATGTCCATTTGAATATTCGACCACGTATGACGTCACTCTGACGACCAAATGTCACATGTTAGATCTAATGTTAAATATGAAGCACAAGATATTGTCTGATTTAACTAAATATGTCAATAACCTGCTTTAAGGTAAAGGTCATACATTTACCAAATATACCATTGGTGCCACGTCATGTGACGTCTTTACGTGACGTCATGGAGCCTATGGGTGTTATCTCATCTGAGGTCAGAAGGTCAGACGAAGTGAAGGGAAAAAAAACCACCTGATACGATCTAGTCTGGATTCTGAGATATCACCACTGATGTATTAACTGTTGACCTTCGCTGTGACCTTGACCTTTGTAGCTCAAATTCTAATGGTTTCTTCCGTGACACATTATCAGTCATCTCTGAAAGTTTAATTAAAATCCATCCACAAGTTTTTAAGTTATCTTGCTGACAAACAAACTGACAAACGCCAGATTAAACATGACCTTCACAGATGTAATAACAACCACAACCCAACAGACCACGATACAATTCTAAAATGTGTCAGCAGATAAAAGAGTCGCTTCCTTAAGTCATTCAGCCAAAGAAACATGAGTTCACCTCGGGTCAACACATGTTCTGGTACTTGGAGGCAGAGTGAGAGTTCCTTTAAGAGTGGGTGACTCCGATCTCCAAGTACAGTAGAGGCTTTCAGGTTCTGTTTAAATTAAGTCATTTGTTTAACATCATCAGCAGTTACATGTCTGTTATAATAATAAACTACCAAGGGTTTTGTCAAAATCATCATTTTCCATTGGATACTTTTTTATGTGCAAGTTAAATTTGAGGATCAGTGGAAACAGGACTGGTATTTGATGTGACCCTGGACACGTTGTCTTCAGGAAGTCACCAGACCATGACAACAACAGAAGAAGAAGATGAGGACCAACGAAGAAGAAGGGTGCAGCTGACATGTAAGTCGATCAGGGTTTAACAATTTGTACTCGGGACAGTTTGTGTCCTGAGTTGCTGCATCGTTGTCGTCCATATCTTTGCTTGGCGTTGTTGTGCTTCATACATGCTGCCTTTGTTTCCTGATACCATGGTTCCAGTCACTGGACAGACTGGGTCGTCCTATGACTGAGGGGTCAGCGGTTCTAACCCTAGCTCTGACTGGCCACATGTCCTAGTGTCCTTGGGCAGGACACCGAACCCTAAATAGGTTGATTTCAAGTGACGTCACATTGCTTTCTAGTCAGTGCGTGATGATGCCCCCCCACACCCCCCCACCCCCTTCGCCACCAGTGCCTGTGGCGGCAGATGAAGCTTCCCGTAACAGGAGGACAACCCTGTAAAAGCAGCACCGGTGACCCTGTGGCCTCAGTTTTCGTCAAAGTTAACCTTTACCCACAGGCGCCTGTGGTTTCCCTTTCAATTTCTTTCACCTTTATCTGAATCTGCCCCCTCCCCTTTTAATCCCCCCCCTCCCCTCCCCATACACCTTTAATCATTACGTCTCATATTCGTTTTTCCCTCCATCACTTCCTGCCTAATCCCTCCGCCTCCTCCACTTTATTCATTATTTCCTCTTATATTATATTCTTCATATTGGCTCTTTTTTGCTCCGTGGTGCATTCAGGGGCTTTTCTTTTTACGCCTCTCCACATGTCGCCCGGCGCCCATTCATCCCCCTCCTCCTCCGTCCTTCCGTCTCTATTCTCTGTTTGTTCAAGGCCTCTTTTAACGAAGCCGGTCTCCTCCCAGGTCTCAACAGGCTTTTGTGGACGCTGACGTCTGGCCTCTGGCTCCGACACACTCATAAACATCCAGCTGAAGGTACACACACTCCACGTCCTCTCTTCTGTCCTTTGTCCCCATCCGCCAGTCGTCAGCTTAACCTTTAACACTCCCTCTGAACACGACCAACGGCGCCAAGTTCACCGACAAGCCAACGCTTTAACTCCTCATGCACCCATTTACATGGATGAGAGAAAGCTGGAAAATATACTAAATACTAGACGATACTAGAGGATGGGTTTAAATCTACAGAGGAGGGTTAGGGCCACTGGAAAAAGTATTAAGGTCACATTTTTTTATCATTATTCTGAGGGGGGGGGGGGGGGGGGGGGGGTCATAATTCTCAGATTGGACTGGACCAACATGTCTTAACGCTAACCCTACTGGACCAACATGTCTTAACGCTAACCCTACTGGACCAACATGTGTTAACGCTAACCCTACTGGACCAACATGTGTTAACGCTAACCCTACTGGACCAACATGTGTTAACGCTAACTCTACTAGACCAACATGTGTTAACGCTTACCCTACTGGACCAACATGTGTTAACGCTAACCCTACTGGACCAACATGTGTTAACGCTAACCCTACTGGACCAACATGTGTTAACGCTAACCCTACTGGACCAACATGTGTTAACGCTAACCCTACTGGACCAACATGTGTTAACGCTAACCCTACTGGACCAACATGTGTTAACGCTAACCCTACTGGACCAACATGTCTTAACTCTAACCCTACTGGACCAACATATGTCAACGCCAACTCTACCAGACAAACTGATTCTGCTGCAGATGACTTAAATGCATTTAAATCCGTAACCGAATTAATCATGATGATGGATTAATTTGCGTTAAAGTGTTAATTTGACTGACCTATTAACAATATGGCAAAAGTCTGATCCTTTACTTACAACTATCAACCTGTAAAAGCATATTTTCCTTTAGATTATACACAATATTCTGCTGACATGTGTCACTTATGACTGAATACCAAGCAAAATTCTTAAAAAAAAAGAAAAGAAAAAACTAAAATATGTTGCTTCCACATCCCATACAACAGACTTAATGTCTCGACAGTTTCAATAAACTCTTCCCAGGAAAAGCTAAATCGATGGATGATTCAACATTAAAACCTACTGCCAGATAAATCCAGTCAGTTGCAGCTCTTCCTCTGTAATTGTTGCGTTTGTCCTTCCCGGTCTTTTTGCTGTTCGTCCTCCTGACACACCACCCCTGCTCATATAAATATTTCACACCCAAAACTTAAAAAAGGCCTGTACTTTACACTTCAAAGACCCGAGTGTGTATGTGTGAGTGTGAGTGTGTGTGTATGTGTGTGTATGTGTGTTTCTGCATCAGTCCCAAACACAAACATACAACTACACACATTTACAGCACACCACATGCACACACCAGGACTAAATGTTAACCTTGAGCCTTTATTTACAGGTAAACGAGCGCTAACGATGCTACGCTAACGGTGTGAGCTCATACTCGTGGATGTGTGTGTGTAGACTCCGCCTTCAACTGCGGACCAGGACTGACCAGGCAGACTCACACCTCATCCATTATTTATGTCCTGAGGATACCAGCCCATCCCAGTCACTCTGATAGGTTCCAAAAACACAGACATAACACACAGACCAAGCCAGTGATCCGACACAGACGTCCTGACAAAAAAATGAAAGATAAATAAATAAGATGTTCTAAAAAATAACAGTCAAAATTTAATAGATAAAAACAATAAATAAGACACTTTTTAATTTTAATAAAAAAATTAAAGAGACATTAAACACCAGCCCCACACACTAAAACAACTGAACAGTATTTACAGACAAACAGAGAAATACATAAAGGCTGAAAGATGCAACAAAATCAATTATAAAGAAATTTCACAGCATTATTTAAAGGAGTTATTCTATGGTTATTTCATTACCTCTGCCAAGGAGGTTATGTTTTTGCCTGTCAGTCAGAGAACTCAAAAAGTTACGAACGGATCTTGATGAAACCTTCATGAAGTGTTAGTGTCACAAGAAACAAATGATTAGATTTTGGTGATGATCCAGAAGAGATCCTGGATCACTTTGAAATTTATTCTCCAATTTATCATCATTGCAAAAGGTCAAAGGTTGAGGTTGCATTTAGCAGAAAGGTCAAAATCACATTATTGCAACAAAATAGGGGTGAGGTTAGACATGCTCTGAATACTTATTAAATGTTTATTTGAATAATCTAAAACTACCTTTTCCTGTCCGACAGGCAGACGTTGTGTCAAAAATAATGTTAGAACATTCGTTATTAACTAATAGAATATGAACATTTGGGCAGGATCTCTAAAATGTAATTTAAGTTTTTACACATGAACATTTGGTGACAAAGCATTAGATCCTGTACTGAGGAAATAATGTCTTTAGTATTTATGCAGATTTCTGGTCCCAGTCAAGTCCTCCTGGGAAATTATTATTTAATTTAAACCCCACACACACACACACACACACACACACACACAAAAGTCACCTGATGGTATATTGTGATATATTGTATCATGAGCTGAGATTATAGTTTGTATTGCATCACCAGATTTTTGCCAATACTCACCTGTAATTATCATAAATATTTATATAAATAGATTTTGTTTTTATCTTCATATTTTCTGTCGTATTTGCTGCAAACTTTTACATTTTTCTCACGGTCGGATCAATCTTATCTTCTTGTATGTTATGCTTTATTGCATCCAATAGTAAGCCCACCACACACTGGCACAATTTACATCATATAAATAATAGATTTTTACATCTGCAGAAAACTGGGGTTAAATGTTCACAAACTCATTCACAGTCTCTTACTTTTTCCATCAGTTTGTCAAGTTTCAAGGCTTTAATGTTAATTAGTACATATTTACTGACAACATAATGGTGGTGGGGGTGTGTGTGTGTGTGTGTGTGGGGGGGGGGGGGTACATCAGACTTTCAGTGACTTAAAAATAAAAAAAGTGAGGATGGTGCCGAGGAGGGACGGCAAAACGAAACGCTGCAGGTAGGGTAACTGTATTTAAATATTTAATCAGATTAATCATGATGATGGATTTACATGTTAATTTTAAAAACCCTACGTCTGTTATTGCGACGTGCACTGTACGACTTCCTCTTTGTCCCATGTTCCTCTCCTCTGACCCCGGCAGCGTCTGCAGAACTGTGCCGTTGGTGTGAGAAGCAGGTGCAGTGGCAGGTTTAATAACAGTGGCGCAGCCGTCGGTCCGTCACAGCCTTTGTAGGCAGATTGAATGAACCGGAGCTCACTGGTGTGTTAGACTCATCAAAGCCTGCACACACTCCAGCTCCCATCAGTTTACTGCTCTGGAGAGCACACAGCTGCACTGATGGGAAAACCACCTGACCTCACCGAGCGCCGCAATGTGACTGACAGGTGGCATCCGGAAAGTATGCACCACTGTGGACGTGGAAAGACTGACTTTACTGTGGCTGGTCTGTGTGTGTTTTCTACAGTTTGTGTAATTGCCTGGCTGGGAAACCCTCGACTTTCTGACATTTGAGCCCTCGGCGAGATGGGAAACAGCGATGCATGACAAAAAAAAAAAAAACAGACAAAGAGTTAGAGAGAAAAAATGAAAATGAAGGGACGAGGCAGAGGGACAAAGTGTTCCCTGTGCTCCGTTATGAATCCCAGAGCTCCGAGCGACGCTCCCAGGAACAGGGGGTCGACCAAGAAGGAGGACGGACAGAGCTCAGTGGCAGAGAAACGAGGGGAAAGAAATTTACCACCAGGCCTGGGATGGAAGAATAAACCTGTGAGTGTGTGTGTGTGTGTGTGTGTGTGTGTGTGTGTGTGTGTGTGTGTGTGCGCGCAGAGACATATCATGCTATAACTCAATACTTGAAATATCGCCATGAAATTACATGGACGTATACATATAGCTACTGCACATCAAATGCAATGATCCATTTGAGTAAAGGTCAAAGGTCAAGGTCACAATTAACTAAAAGGTCAAAATCACAATATCGGGTATAACTCAAGAATGGGTCAAAGAACTTTCAGATTGTTAATAAATGATGTGGAATGAAGATTTCTCAATTCTCATAATCGGTGTCATCACCTCCAACCAATAGACTTTGAGATCTCTGGAGGTCAAAGGTGACATGACGCAAAATTAACTTGTGTAACACCGAGACATAGACAAAGACATATGACACCATAACTTCATCAAAACTGGATATATTATAATATTACACACACTGACGTATATATAAATAAATAAATTATCAATATTGCAAAAGGTCAAAGGTCAAGGTCTCATTTAGCAGAAAAGTCAAAATCACATTATTGGCTCTAATTCAACAACGGGTTGTCATAGAAATGTGAGATTGGCACAAGATAGGGGCGAGATTATGCCTTCTCTGAATAATAGAAATATTTTTCCTAATACCACTTTTTTTACAGTGAAAATTTTGATTTATTGTATTATTTTACTGTAAATCATAGTTAGGCTGAATGTGGAACCTGAACTAAAACAACTACGATACCTTTGACTCAAAATGACTTTCAGATCATTTTCCAAATTCATACTGTGGCCACATTAGAACGTTTGTCTGGCTGGTTCTGGTCCATGGGTCATATGTTCACCACTGTTCAATGTTAAGTGGATCAGACGAGTAAAATACCATAATAACGTATGAATAATGAAAACCACAAATGTTCCATATAGTGTTAAAAAAAGTTAAATTACACAAAATTGTACAATCAAGTCCAGTTGATAGATGTAAACATTTACAGAATTTCACTTTTTATATTCAAAAACAGAGTGAGTTGGCATTATTTCTAAGTTTTTATCCTCAGATTTATACTATTTGACTGGTCCAGTCAACTTTATATCATATTAATCTCAACGTGGAACTGAACTAAAATGAGTTTGACAGCCCTGCTTTAGTTGAAGTGGGTACCTGCCAGAAACCATGGCTACTAGTGGGGAGTTAGCTTAGCCCACCCAGCTAATATGAGCACCAGCCGTCACAGGAAGAAAGGTCTGCAAGTTCACGGAAATATTCCTGCGATGAAAACAACCTGGAGAGGTTCTAATACACAGGACGCAGAACGTCTGTTTGGATGGAACGACAGGAACCCAGCTGAGTTTGACACTAAACACCAGCTCCACCATCCTGCACTCGCTCGGATAGAAAAACTTCCCAAACAGTAAAAGTAGAAGCGACTGGATCTACAGGCAAGGAACCAGATATGGTAACTTCACCTTCATTTTCTACAGAATAAATATTTGGAAAAGCGTCACAATAGTAATCATGTCTTGTTGTTGTTTTCTCCAATAAAACAGTGAGGTGTAAATGTTTGACCACATGCTCCTCTAGAGTCGACAGGAAATGTTGGAACCCTGGCAAAGGAACTAGAATTTGAAAATTAAGTATCGAACAACCATAAAAAGACAGTAGAGCTTTTAGAGGGAACATCTGGGAAATAATCTGGACCAAAAGTTAAAAATGTCTTCTTCAATTTGTGCATTTCAAAGGATGAATAACTAAAGTATAATAATAAATTATAGAACATTGTCTGAATAAATGGAAATCTAGTTAGAATGTAGAAGAATGCATAAAATATTATCGCCATTAATCAATACAGACAATCATACTGAGGAGATATTATCACATCTATTAAATACTACATTACTAAATATTTATACTGCATATTATATATATATATATATATATATATATATATATATATATATATATATTAAAATGTTGGTAACACTTTATAATACCTACACAGAGTTCACTATGTATAAACCATTTATTACCTATTAGTTAATGTTTGTTCATTATGTATGAACCATTTGTTAATTGTTTTATGTAAAAGCCATTAAGGCACTAAACACCTGAATCGTGTAATATAAATATGTGCAATATATTTAAGTGCAATATTTTATGTAAATAGTGCAAGTGAACTGCTGAAGGACATGTGTGAATGCTGTACATTTGTTTTTATTTCTATTTATAACTTGCAATCTTACTTTTTTATATTTTTATCCTATTACTCTGTACGTGTGCATGTACGTGCGTGTGCGTAAATACACTTTTTTAATGACAAATTTCATTGTACTTTTGTATGACAATAAAGCCATTCGATTCTATTCTTATTCAAACACAATTTAAAGTGTTTCTTTTCTATGAACAAACCATTTGTAGCCGTGTGAACAAATGCTTTATGATAAATTGTGTATACCGTAATTTCCGGACTATAGAGCGCACCTGATTATTAGCCGCATTCTAAGAGGAAAACCGATTTTGTACATACACAAGCCGCACATGTATATAAGCCGCATGTGCCCACATTAAAACATGTAACACAAACACAAAATTAACCCAAACCCGACTTCAAGTCCCGCGAATGAAACTAAATGTCCTTCATTAACCCTTGTGTGGTCCTTCGTAAAAGGTACACTGGCTGTGTCCTACAATCGGGTCTTAAAAACCCAGATTCCAAAGTTCAGTTCCATAGACTCATCACCCCACCCCCCAAGGATATATTACTGTTTTCAGTAGTAAGCAATGGCATCCTACAGTACGTATAAAAAGGTACATTTGTGAACCACCGGGTCTCTTTGACCCGAAGGACCGCACAAGGGTTAAAGTCCACAGTCCAAAAATCACAGCCGGCAAAATGAAGGGAAAATGATACTTAAGGTTTGATGCAGACCTGCAGAGTCCGGGTCCCGTTGAAAGTAATCCAAGGAAAAAAAAGTGTATATTTCCAAAGGTAAGGGAGGGAAAAATCACTGCCTCATCTATCGCAGAGTCAGTGATAACTTTAACCTTTCGCAGAGAGTTCAGGTCAAACTCCTCCGTGCCAACGTGCAAAAACAATCCACAGGGTCTGGTCGAGCCTCTGTCTTCTCTCACACACCGCCGCGGGTTTTTCTTTAACCAACTTTTTACCCCCTGTACACCTGTCCGTCACCTTTACCGCTCCCACTGAAACCTGTCACCCCGCGTTTGTTCCGCCCCTCCTTTTTCATTCAGTCTTCCTCGACGCATATATTCCACCGCTCTAAATCTTACCTTTTCTACTCGAGCGCCTCTGGCGGCCGTTAGGAAAATTACATAAATTGGCCGCATCACTGAAAAAGCCGCAAGGTTGAAAGTTTGGGAAAAAAGTAGCGGCTTATAATCCGGAATTTACGGTAATCAATACGTTAACATGAACAAATGGTTTAAACAGTACATAGTGGAATGTGTGTAGGTATTATCAAGTGTTACCAAATGTTTAATGTTGTAAATCTGTAAAGTGACTAAAAAAGTGCATGTGAATAGTGTGTATTACTCAAAAATATAAAAGAAAAAAGTGTTAAAACAAAGGAGGTGGAATTGATTTACTTAGTTTGTAAAAGGGTGGAGCCTCTCAGTTACACTTCTACCCATTTCAACTGCCAAAAAAATTTTGTTTGACCACATTGTATGGATCGGTGTTCTTTGTGTGCCTGAAATAAAACTGAACTATTTCTATGGGTGACCTGTGAAGAGTTAAAGTAGTTTTTATTGTAAATGTATAAAATGGCCCAAGTTTGTTTGTAGAAATGTGCAAACATATGAATAAAATGATCCTGTTACAGATAAATCAGTATCTGTGGTAGACGGTACACATTAGTAAAACAGATGTTATATAAATATGAATTAACTTCCAGGTTTTTCTTTTTGTTTTTTCATTGTGTAATTTATTCTCCATGTGTGTAGCTCATTTCCAACTGGCGTCGCTGTGAATTAAAGTATTCTAAGAATCTGAGGAACTGGATGTGGATTGGACTGAACTCCGTCTTCAGTCGGAGGAACGCTGACAGGGCTTCGACGCCAACTGGGACACTGACCTGATGGAGAAACACGATCCGCATGACTTTCACCGCCACCGTTTCCTCCTCAGATCAGCTCCTCTTGCTTCCTGTAATCGAGAAAGTCCTCAGTTTTTAACTAATATCAACGGACAGGGAAGAGGAAACAGGGGAAAGTGTGAAGTCAAAGGTAAAATGAGGAGGATTAAAGATAAACGTGAGCCTTTTCAGAGTCACAAGATAAAAATGGAAACTGTGTCCTGAGCAGAATCTGGAAGAATCTTTACAACTGTCACATGAACTGTTACTTTAATCATATGGATCTTAGGCTAAATCTCATTTCACCCCTTCCCCTTTCAAATGGACCCATAAGGCGTAGAGCATGAAAATTAACCCTTATGAACTGGGACACCCCTTCAACACTCACCTACGTCATCAGTTCACTCCACCAAAAAAACCACAGCTTTAACCAGAACTAAACTAACATGTCTGCTGCTGTAGTTGTGTCGTTCTCCTGGATACAAACATATTTTTACTAATATCTGCGTAGAATCGGAGAAGTGCTATGCATCGACTGATTACTCCATGTTTATGTAAATAAAGTTTTTTTTCATGTGCGTTTTATGGAGAAAACGACCATTACACATTGTGACAATGTCAAACTTAATACAACAGTTATCACAACTTAAAAAACTGTTAATTAGGGTAAAAGTACTACATTTGTGTACTTCTTTTGTAGATGCCGCCATTTTTTTTTTCAATGATTCACATTGTATTCTGGGAAATTTGGAGTCTGCCTCTGGAAATTCTCAGTTTGAAGGGGTATAAAGCCCTTCCCCTTCCCCCTCTGCCTTAACGTGAATGGAGACACCCCTACCCCTACACATGGACGCGCAAAACAGCGGGGAAGGCGTGAAATGAGATTCAGCCTAAGACTTCGTCCACACTGCAACATTTTTGAGTGAATCCCATAAACAGTCCAAAAATGAAAAACCGTTTGGGATCCGTCTATGCACGTAAAGCAGGCCCAGCGCCCCTGCTGTCATAGGCTGGAGCAAGCTGCTGATGAATAAATAAATAAACCCCGGGCTACTACAATTTTAAATTAAGGACTTTTTAACTTTGTTAAAAACTATTTGTCATAATCTGATTGTTTCATAACTATGCTGTAAAAGGAAGTGGTGTCACATTTTAGCTTCTATCAACAGAAATGAGTTTGAACGTTCCTCAGCAGTTACTACTATGAGCAGCAAAGTCAAACAAATTTCAAAGTCAATGAAATACAAAGGAAAATCAGATGGACGTATGGCAATTCCCCAGACAATCTGAGGACAAACCTAAAGACAAGTCTGACAATCATCAAGGAGCATCACCGATCCAGACTGTTGTCTCCATCTGACAGACGAGGGTCTGACTCGAGCGCGGACTCAGAGGATCTTGGTATTGATAAACCAATGCAGGAAAAAAATTGATCGTTCTGTAGCGAGTGGTACAGAAATGGAGAGTGTCTGAGGACGCTGGACTGTCCCGCAGTACTCCAGTCCACCAGTCTTTTCAATGCATTGTGCGCGATCCGACTTGACGCTGTGCCTGATTCCGAATTGATTAAAATGCAGGAAATTGTATCTAAGAAATACAAAACTTTCTGGAAGAGGACCCCAAACCTCCCATTGAAAATATGTCCCTAGTGCCCAACCGAAGGTAGGGCAAAGCCCGACCAACAGCCCGATTCTGACCTGAAGTTCTTTATCGTTTTGTTCTGGCATCCACACGACACCAGCGTTTTAGGTATCCCAAAACGATATTCTTTGACAACAGATTCTAGAGTGGAAAAATCTGTCAACGTTGCCTTTGCCGTTGTCAACTAGATGAGGAAAATCAATTTGTTTACACCTATCATCTACGTCTCAACCACATGACCAGAATAAATAGAAGCTTCACAAGTAACATTCATACAGCGGCCATCATGGCGGACACCAGAGTAGAGGCAGAGCTACAGTCGCTACGAACTTTACTGTTGTTATTGAAGGAAAATCTACTGATGTTAAACCAACAAGACAAGCAGCAGATTAGATCGTACTTTATTGATCCCTTGGGAAGGGTCCTTCAGGGAAATGATGGGACTTCATTTGACATATCACAGGACATCATCGTATCACATCAGTGTTTCCTCTAGGATTTTATCTGCAGTGGGGGCAGGCGTGCCGACGTAAACAAATTACACTTCACTGCAGATTTTATTGCTACATCTGATTTATTAGACTTTAACAATCAAATAGTATAATGAAAACAATAAATAATAATAATACAAATGTAGATAAATATCTCAGTGGTAAAGTTTGCACCCAGCCTGAGAGCACCAGATCTTTCTAGAGTTTTTGTAGAAAAGTTCTAAGGCCAGGCCTGGCCCATTGATACCAAACAGCATCCAGAACATTCCTAAAGGCACAGAGTAATGTTGAATTAATTTAATTTCAAATAAATATTGGCATGTAGCTATATTATGCAAAGTAATAATAGAAAAAAGTTCACTCACCATCGTCTGTATGGTGAATGCAATAGGCTGTTTTTTTCAGGGTCCCAGCCTGTGTTTGACCTTTCACCCCTTCTTCCATCACCTTCCTCACCTCACGACTAATGTTACTTGTCTTATACAATTCCATAAAACAATGTTAGATAATTTACACTCACGTTTAATTACAAATGTGAACATAACTAATGATAATCTATGACTTAGTAAAAAGCTAATGATACCTGTCTAGGCTCATCCTCAGTTATTTCTCTTTTTTTGAAAAAATACCCATGAACTCATCTGAAAATAAAGTCAAAATTATCTCATGTAGACATTAGCTTAATGCTATTTTATGAATTAGCTCAGTTGGCACCACGCACAATTAAGTTAAACTGTTATGTTACGTAACGTTAGCTAGCTGTCAATATTTGGCGAATATCTATTTAACTTTTAAAAATTATGAGTTATCTCAAACTACCGTAATAAGTCGACCTTTTCCTCCAACGTGGCCCGAGTCACAAAGATACACTCCGATATACCGACTATCTAATCATCTGATCTGATCAAACAATAGTGTCCCCTAAGAGGACAAACTTTATTTTATTCCCATTCAATAGCATTCAATATTAAGTCCTTCCACCTTTTGGGTAATCCCTTATAGTGTAACTAAAGTCAAATTTAATTTGAAAGTAAAAAAGTAGGTCATTCAGCAACACCAATATGTTCAATTTTCTAAATATCCCGTCATAGAGATTTCAAATACTGTGTTTTTTGACCCTTTTTAATTTTTGGTTTGTACATGAATATTGAAATTAGTCTTTTT
This sequence comes from Siphamia tubifer, assembly GCA_020466265.1. Lineage (NCBI taxonomy): Eukaryota > Metazoa > Chordata > Actinopteri > Kurtiformes > Apogonidae > Siphamia > Siphamia tubifer. The sequence continues at coordinate 3,018,266 of CM035789.1, read as the reverse complement.
TTTTCGCTTTCTGATGATGGATTGTCAATTGAAAATTAATGTAACCAATGAAACACAGATTCATCCAAACAAACACCATGTGCATCAGGAAACACTATTATCTGCTGTTGTGGAATTAGTTCCTGCATCGAGTCTCTTTGACCTCATCAGGGGTCAAGTGTTTTTCCGAACATTGCCGCTCGAGTGTGTGTGTGTGTGTGTGTGTGTGTGTGTGTGGATTGACTACACTTCATGCATATCACACACAGATATAAACAGGCTGTTGTGACACAACGAACAGATAAGACCAACGCTCACAGACCAAATACACCTGCAATGCACTGTGGGAAAAAGAAAAATAGTCATTTGGAAAAACATTTAAAATCAGACTCACATGTTCGACTGTTGAACAAGAAGAAACAATGTAGATTTTTGGCATTAATTATTATTTTGATTTGTTTTCTCAGTGTTTTGTGCAGTTTTACTATAGTTAAAGTTGAATCAAAGTTGATATAACTACATTCATTTTGGAAGCAAAGATAATTTAACTCAAACAAACCAATGCACTGATATTTATCCCATAACATAAAGTATATTCTAACATTTGTCCTTATTTTTTTTATCTCGGACCCTTTTAGAAAAGAAACACCTGGATTGAAAGGGTCCACAAACTGTGGTCCATATCGTGTATTTTAATAACTGTCATATGACTTATTGATCATTCTGACACATTTATGCTGGAGTGTGTGTGTGTGTGTGTGTGTGTGTGTGTGTGTGTGTGTTCACTACAAACCAATCTGTCCCATATACTCAGTTTTCATGCTCTACCTCTTTATGGCACAAATATGTCCATTTACTTTCATAACTGCTCTCAGATGTGTGTGTGTGTGTGTGTGTGTGTGTGTGTGTGTGTGTGTGTGTGTGTGTGTGTGTGTGTGTGTGTGTGTGTGTGTGTTTCTCAGTGTAACTCAAGGACACATAAATGCTGATAAGTGGTACGACACAACAGACCCTCGCCTGGAAACCTTGAGAGCAGCGGAGGAAACAGATACGTATGGTTAAAGAAGAGGGTGACGCCTGAGAGGGATGATGGGATGGTGGGTTGGTGGGGGGTGGGGGTTCAAACAGATGGGAAACAATAAAGAACAAAAATCTGAGTGTGTCTTCCATGTCTGTCTTCCACCCCCCCACCCCCCTGTCCTTGACTCTCCTCCCTTTGCTTTCTGTTCTGTCTCTTCTTATTATCATCCATGTCTGCCTTCTCTACTTTATCTCCATGTACAAACTGTCCTGCATGCACAGGCCGCTGATTTATTACAGCTACAAAGCCTATACATACACACACACACACACATATATATAAAATATATATATATATATATATATATATATATATATATATATATACACATATACACACACGCACATAAGGGCTGATGTGATTTAAAGAAGAGGCAGGGGGAAGAACACTGGAAGAATGAAACAGGTTCAACTTCAAAAATATCCAAATGTTTGTTCCAAATAAAAAAAAAAAGTAGAGCTGCCCAAAAAATTATCGAAGTATCACGATCTCGATTCACACATGTACGCGATCCAAGTTCTCAACATGGACGATCCTGAAGCATTTTATACATTTGAACACATCCTACATTCACTTGGACTGGACTGGCGTTTTCATGACCGGATAGAACCGACTCAATGTCACAGTGATGCAGGGGGGTAATTCTGCGTCGTCTGTTCATGGAACTGTTAATAAACTGGCTCATTTAGTATCGGCTTGTCTGAATTTTTACATCGGCCGCCAACATTTTTCATTTTCACTTTCATGTCTCTGACTTGTGTGCACATTCTGCACTGCCCCCCTACCCCATAGTACAAAAACAGACATCTGGTTACCAATCTAAACACATCACACACACCCCTATTCCACACTTCCACAGGAAACACTGCAGAAGTGACCACACTACTGTTGACTGACATGAAACAACCAGTGGAATAAGAGCCAAGATTATGACAGCGACGCAATAAACATTTTAATTGTGATCTCAATTCTAAGCAAAAAAAAAAATCATGATTCACATTAGAACCGACTGAAAAGTGTTATTGTTTAAAGTGTTTCACTGAAATGAAATTTACACTTAAAACCTCTTAAATTAGATATTTTTTTAAATCTCTAAATTAAAAGTGCTTAAGACTCCAAACTGAACATTATCTCCTCTGTAAATCTGAACATATCTAATGGACGGTCCTCTACTGAAATCACATGCCCCTCAGATGTACTGATGTCTTATGTCTTACAGTACGAGTGTGTGTGATGTGTCTGCACTGAAAATGACAGCTGCAGAGGATAGCCATTAGCATATAGCCTTTAGCATATGTGGGCAGCTGTGGTTCAGTTGGTAGAGTGGGTCGCCCAATGCGTCCCAGCTCTTACTGTCCACATGTCGAAGTGTCCTTGGGCAAGACACTGAACCCTGACCCAGTAGGACTGACCTTAGACCTTAGAAACCTACTGGTGTATGAGTGTGTGTGAGAATGGGTGAATGTGAGGCTAATGCAAAGCGCTTTGAGCACCATGAAGGTGGAAAAGCGCTATATAAGCGCAGTCCATTTACCATATAGCCTTTAGCATATAGCCGATACAAGTGTATGTGTTGACAACTAATTAGAATGTACTCCGCAACGTGCACAACTATGTACAACCCAAACAACGCATGCAAATAGTCAGTTTTTTCTCTTGTTAATCACCCACAGACTTGTAGAGTTGTGGACATTTTCTTTCCTAGGGCTGGTCACACAGGTGCGACGTCAAATTTTTTTTTAGCTACACTTTTGAGAAATTATCGGTCGCGCCTCTAGAGCCCTGCTTTATAAAATGACTGCTGGCACTAAACTGTGTCACTGTATTCACAATTTCTCTCACTTCAAAATACATTTTCCTGAAAATATTTGTTGTCATTTATGGTAATAGAATAGAATCTTTATTGTCATTGTGACGCAATGAAACTAGTTTAGCAGCGTCTCTTCGGCACCATCATAAAATCAATTATAAACACGATAAAATAAATGAAAAGCCCCAACGCAGGCATAGATTACTTAAAAAGTGCTGATATGCATAAAACCCTTTAAAAATGTTATTGGTTAGACATAGATAAAAGGTGTGTGGTTGTCCTGGTTCTGACCCACTTTAGATCATACTGGTCTGAACATAGGACCTGAACTACCATGATTTTAACACCCTAAATCAGGGGTTCTCAAACTTTTTTGGCCCAGGTCCCCCTTGGAGGGGTGAAATTTTTCCATGTCCCCCCTCATCCTCGCGATACTGAAAATGATAAAAAACCACTTCAACAATGATTATTATGAAACAATGATAACCTTTTTTAATAGTGCTTTTGTGCAAACCAGCCACATTTTCAGGTATTATAATATAAATGAACACTTCAGAAACAACAATTTTAAATAATTTTAAAATAATAAACAGAACAAAAGACACACAAAACCATGTGTGTGTGACAGACAGACAGACAGACAGACAGACAGACAGACAGACAGACAGACAGACAGACAGACAGAGACTTAGTGAGAGGGATGAGCTTGTCAAACTCAATATAACTATCAATGTACTTTCTCTTTTTAGGGTTAGGGCGTTTGTTTTTGTCATTGTCATTTTCATTGTCATTTCTTTTACCACTTCTTGAGGAACTTGGCGGACTGAAAAATCGATCCATGTTCGCTCCGTCTCAGTTTAGTCAAGCTGGCGTCAAACAGCGCTGTTACTTCCGCCCGCTTGCTACAAAATAAAACTTCCGCATTTCAAAATAAAACAGCAAAAAAACAAAAAAAACAAAACAAAAACAAAACTGTGAATAATTTCGCGTACCCCCTGGACATGCGCCACGTCCCCCTAGGGGTCCGCGGACCCCAGTTTGAGAACTGTGGCCCTAAATAGTTCATATTCTCAGTATAAGTCGTACATTTTCACCCCTTGGGCCGGATTGGACCCTTTTGTGAGCTGGTTTTGGCCCAGGGGCCATACGTTTGACACCCATGAAGGAAAAAAAAACAATGAAGTATAAATAAAAATGTGGTTTCTGGAGAAAAATATAAATCCATCAAGAGCAGAGCTAAGTGTGCATTACAGGCTCCCATAATGAGACCCCATCAAGTACAGATTGAATCCTAAAAATAAAAAAGACAAAGGATGGAAAGTGCAGATGGATGGAAGAGCTGCAGGGATGAGGACGGTTTTAAAGGATGATGGAGGGAGGACGCTGTGAATGTGTGCAGAGGGGGGATAAGAAAGTGACCCAAAGGGGGTAAACGGGTGCCAGGGGGGGGATGGAGGTTGAGTAGGAGACGAGGATGAAGAGCTCAGATAGGTCGACATAGAACCCTAGTCACCAGAACCTTTTGTTAGAACCTGAACCAGAGCCAGATCTGCTCACAGACGGAGCCAAATCACCCTGAAGGATGAGGAGGGGACAGAAAAAAAACAAAAACCATCTGAGGGGGGTGGATGAGGAGGATCAGAGGAGGAAAGTACGAAGAGGAGGATGGGGAGGGGCTAAGGATGATGATGAAGGTGAGGATGAATAGGCTTATGTAAGGCTCAGAGTCACAGACGTTTACAAGAATGGAATAATAAAAACCCTGCAAAATGTGAATTATGTGCAATAAGTCATGAAATAATCTTCTGTTCTGCAACATTTATTTATTTATTTAATATACACACTGCTAAAATTGTGTGTAGTTGCTTCTTTATTCATGTTTTTAGTCCACTTTCAGCTCTATTCTTATTTTACTTTTGTAAAATATGTATATAAGGTTTTTTTTTTCTTATTTTATATTTTTTGTCATTTTTATTTACTCTATTTTCTCTAGACTTGGCGTTTTACTCTATTCTTATTGTGTTTAGATGCACCTTAACACCATAAAGGTCTGGACAAGCACTGACCTGCTCTGGATGGTACAAACAACAGCAGTTCTGTGATTTTAACTTCATCCAGAGAGCGTCGCTATGGTAACAACAGCCCACAGAAACCCACTACTACAACATTATGTACCCGCCCATATATACATAAAAAAGGAATGGCACATTTAGATAATGACTCCAAATGGTTCTACTGGAGGGGGGCATTTGTTCCACATGTCTATTTGTTTGACTTTTGGGAACTTGTTTGTTGTTGGAACTTGTTTTTACAGAATACATTTTTTTTTAAGTAGTCTATTCATAAAATATCATGTTACTGTGTTATTTTAGATAGAAATAAACCAGAGAGTAGACATGACAGATATTTAATCATGGGACTCAGCGTTAGCAAACGGCTAAAGCAGAAAAGACGACAACCATCAGCAGAACCAAAGTGAAAACTGTGCTCGAAAAAGAAACTGCTGGAATAAAGGGCACCAAGAATGAACCAGGACGGGCTGGCGTGTTGCTGAAGCTAATACGATAATAAGCTAGCTGTCATCTGTGTGCCTTCACTGAGGTGATTTGTGTCTATTCCATGACACATACACATCTGGGTGCTCCAGAGTAAAGACACTGACGACACACACATGACAACTGGTGAACTATCCCTTTAAGAGTGTACAGAGGCTCCTGCTGCTGTTATCAGTCAACCTTACTGAGGTCATTTTACATTTTTATACCGTGATTGTTTTATTGTTCTTGATGGCACCTTGTAAACGACTGCACAGTTTAATGACAACATTCTATTCTAATATCCAGAGGCTGAAGGCACAGTTCCAACACAAACGCTGAGCGATCAGTATGGATTTTTTTTTTTTTTTTTTAAACATCAGCCTGAGCCAATGGCAGATACAGGCCACCGATATTTCTAAGTCAATATTTGGAGCCGTTATGGATGTTTTTTCGTCTGTCAAATGAAAAATGTAAGAAACTCTTCTTCTTACAATTAGAAAATATAAAGTGACAGTTAAACTAATAAATCTGACCAAACGTCCACCTTTTACTTCGTTTCTCCCTTTTTCCTTTCCTTTTATCACTTCCATATCCTCCACTTTTTTTTTTTTTTTTTTTTTTTTTTAGTGACGCAACCGTGTCGTACCACAGTCAATAGTCCGTGTAAGATGCTACGATTTGAACTTTAAAAGTAAATGACCAATTTCTCAAGGCAGAAAAAAAAATTACTTGATCATTTTTTGTCATCTAGGTACTCTGAGTACTAATATCATTTCACCCCCAATGTTTTCCTGTCACATCCATAACACATTTTTTTGCTCTAAATGGACCATGATTTTTTTATTTTTTTTTTTAATCACTTCTCTGATATGGGATACCATTAAAATATGCAACACCCATTGAGATACTGAGAGAGAATAAAAAGGAACTGGGTCATTTGTAGCGATTTTGAGTTAAAATGTCACGTCTATAATAACACTAGAATGGCTCATTTGTGATTTAATAGTAAAAAAATAAATGAATACACTTCTGTTTTTTCGACATTGAGTAAAAATCACGTTAGTGTAGACGTCCGATGGTAAAATGATTAGTGACATTTTAACTAAATCCAGTCCCAGTCGAAGGTGCTCATGTGGCTGAAGCTCATATGGTTTTGTAACCGTGATTAGAGAAGGTCTGAGCTTCTGCTACCTTTTTTATTGGTTTCCGTTCCCTTCGTTGTCGACTTTAAACTGTAAAAATGGCCCAGAGCCTATTTTACAGCTAGATCAGAAATGCAGTGAGATGGAGATGTGAACATGTTTGTACTTTAGAGAAATCTGCAGAACAGATTAAAACAAAAATAACTGTATTAGAGCTGGGCAAAAAATCGATTTAGATTTAAAATCGAGTTTTATGGCAAAATCGATTAATATTTTAGGAAAATCGTGCAATCCGATTCGCCCACCCACCCACCCACCCACATTTTTTTCCTCGTATAAAGAAAACCATGAACCAGGCTGCTTTCCGTAGTGTTTCACCCCAGGCCCCGCCTACGAGCAGTACGACCAATCTGTTCACACATCTGAAGCGAAAGCATCAAGTGGAGAAAAGCAGAGACTAGCGCTGCCAGTACTTCCTCAAAATGTTCAACAAACACTGACTGAAAACTTTTCTCGCGGCACACCTTATCAGAGTCCTGCACGGTTCTGATTTTGACATACCGCAACCGCCCGTACCGTCATGTTTAAACTCGTATCCGACCCGTTTTCCAACGAAAAAAAAAATCTGCATCCAAACCGACCCGCTATAAATGAACCCGATATCCGACCCGAACCCGAAAGAAAATGTCAGATAGCTAAACTTAAATACAAACATTTATTGTCATGAATATACTGAACAGTGACATAGCCAAGGCAGAGCCAAATAAAAATTTTGTTAACCTTTTAGCCTATGAACCGCAAATTAGACCCGCGATCACCCACGTCCGAACCAAACCGAACCCGTATCCGACACAGCACAACATTTTTCACCCGTTTCGTGAAAATCTGCGGTTCACCCATGGGTCACCCACGGGTACCCGAACCCGTGCAGGACTCTGAACCTTATGATAAACATGGAGCACGATGGGGAGCGATAACAGACACAATAACATCATATATCCAAAATATTGGTAACATGTTCAGGTTTATTGAAGTAGTTTGATTGATAATAAGGTTTTGTTTTATTTTGTCCTTACAAAGTAAAAATGTTACTAGTTTTATTTTTATCTTACTTTTGCACTACTACGTTTTTTACAATGTTTTTCATATAATATGAGTATTAATGTATATTGTTTTAGTTGTTAAAATATTTCAAACTTTCTTTTTTCCAACAAAATGTATCTTTTACACTATTTTTTTTGCACTGTTTTTCCTGTAACAGTGGTGGATATGTCTGGACTTACTACAGTTCATGTAGACAAAGTCTCAGGTTGCAGTTGCACCTTTTGCACAACTGAATTATTATTTACAGTTATTTGTAGAAGGATTTTTGTTTTACATTATTTAATTCAAAAAAAGAAGACAAAAGAAACTACGTTTCTAGTGTTTTCATTTACCCCACGTGGGAAAAAAAAACGTATTGTGAATCGAGTTTTTTGGGAAAAAAATCAGAGATTTTTTTAAAAGAGAAAATCGCCCAGCCCTAAACTGTGTGTTTTATAAAGACGCTCTCTTCAGGTCAGTTCATCACTGATATGCATGTATGTGATTAAAGTGGAGGTTATTACTTAAATATAAGCTGTAATTCCAATATTAAAGGTGTCCCCTGAAGAGGGAGGGTGGTGTTGGGCCAAAAGAAACAAGTCTTCTGATGTCACTTTACTAATAAGTATTTTATAGATGTTCTTCATGCTGTTCAAGTCCCATCATGATCAGCAGGAAGCCTGTGTTCATGACATCAGTAGATCTACAGATTAAAAAAAACCCACACTCTTCTGAACTCTGACAGTGACAGCAGTTGTGCAGCCGTGAACTCATCCTTAATTGAACTCAATGACACTTAAGTCATGTGGTGATGCACAACAATCCTGACAAAGACAAAGTAACACCGCAGACAAATAGATGGGCGTTTGTGCGGAGGAGGAAGTGATGATTTCTAACCTGTAATTTCAGACGCTCAGGCCTGTATTTGTGACACGAAACAACAGAGACTCTGTCAGCGTCCAACGCTTCCACATCAGCGTTATCACAGATGACAAAACCCTGTAAATATACGCAAAAAAACAATACAGACGGCTTGTGTCACACAGGCCTGAACCAGTTATTAGTCAGAGCCGCCCACCTCATTCTTGACCCATGAGCCGGTGCCATTTCTACCCAGCGAACACTGGGAACAATGACTCATTCACACAAATCAAGTGTCTTTCTGTTTTTCCTCTCACTCAAACTTATTTCACGCTTCTTTTATATTCTGATTCAGAGGTCTTTGTCTGTAATTTGCTCGGGCTCGTAGTTTCGCCGCCTGCAGCCGCTGCACGTGCTTGGCGTTGACTTGGCCACATAAAGGTGGAAGTGGTGTCGGACGCCAGAACACATTTCCAGATGACTGATGTGGAAGAGGTTTAACTACATCCCATAACATCCACTTCCTTTAGGTGTCGGACAGGCTGGGGAGTCCGTCCAGACTCTGACACCTCTGTGTGGGAGTCCACGACATCTAATGAGTGTGGGCCCACAGCTGCAGATAACGTCATGTCATGGATTTCCCCTCAGTTTATGGAGGTGCTGTGGGGTAATGGGTAGTCCATTTATGTTTATTAAACTATAATTATTCATATTTTTAGTTGGGGTAGGGGGGGGGGGGTTCCCATGGGAAGGGTTGGACTCTGACAGTTAATTTTTTCCAAGATATTTGTGGGAAAAGCTAAATTATTATTTGTAACACCAGCAGATTTTTTTCCACCCCAACTGCAAAACATTCTTCTTTAATTGTTTTCGTGAAAACCACCCATATATGAAAAGACAAAAGATGTGGAAACGACAAACACATGGGTCTAATGTGACCTGAAAACAGTGTCACAGCTCATGTCAATCACATATATTTGTATTTTTAATGCCTCCTTTGTGTTAATCATCCAAGTATTACCTCAATCTGGATCATTATGCGTGGTTGTTAACGTTACAATTTAAATACAATGTCATTAGTTTATGGTCCTAAAGTCATGTCACTAGTGCAGAAGAAGATGTTTTAATGTCTTTGACAAAGACATTTCATAGAGGAATTTTTCCACCAGCACCACTTCCAACTCCGTTTAAAGAGGGAGGGGCCAAGTGTAAGGTCACGGGGGAAGGGTGAAAATAAGAACTGGGGTTGGGCCTGACACTTTGTATGTGCATAGTGAAAAAGAATCAAACTTCCCATTATTGTTTGACTCACTTTCCAACTACATGACTTTGTTTTCTACGATTTTAATTGAAAGAAATGGGTTTTTTTTAGACAAACATCCTGCGAGTCACAGCATCTCCAGCTCAATTTACATCATTGTGTTTGTATGAGCTGAAATTACTGCCAACAATAACTATTTAGAGATAATTATTAGCTCAAAAGATAAAAAATAAAGCACTGCATCGTATTCATTTCCATGTTGACTTAAATGTTCCATTCGACAGTGGAACCAACTTCATGTCAGAGCGACTCCACAGATTTTTAGCGTCAAACATCGAGGGAATAAAGTTCTACAGCTATAGTTTCACATTTGTCAAAAAAAAAAAAAAAAAAAAAAACGAACAAAGCCGGACTCCAGCGAACCATCAACCAAATCAGAGACCGCTGGAAGAGTCTGAAGGACGTCAAGATGACGACTGGTTTTAATTTAACGGTCGTGGACGGGCTAATGGAACAGCGACCGCTGCTGAATGACTAAATGTTGGGTTTGGACAAAGAGTCGCCCGAGGCTCCGCGATGGAAGCGGAACTCGTACATTCAACATGAACAGATGCTTCATTTACGGCAGATTAGACCCGATGATTAAATGCTTCGGGGTATAAGGACGCAGGTTGGAATCTCTAATCAGAATGTGCTGATTTCATGCCCACATCTAGACTTCCTGTCTGCAGTACCTGACAATCTAATGGCCAGCAGGAAACCCAAACTCTCGATTTACATGCAAAGTCTTTTTCTCTGACCAAAGCCCCTAAAATCCACTTCCTCCATGCGCTGGAAGCCCCCACCCACGTCCTTTTCTATTCCCTCCTGCAGCTTTCCTTCTATCCGTTCCACTTCGGCTCCTCCAGCAGGTGAAAAGGTGTGATAATAAACGTCATTTCATCCTTCTGTCAGTCAGTCACAAACATGAGCCGATAGTTCTTCTTTCTGCAGAGTTTTACTCCACCGCCTCCATCCGTCCTCTTTGTACTTCGGCCCATTTTCACCCACTTGCCGTCCCCCATCTCGCTTTCATTCCTTCATGCGTGATATTCAAGGTTTTTCTTTTCGTTTGATCTCTCCTCCCTAATCTCTTCCAGAGGAGGTCTGCTGTTGGTTTACCCCACTGGAGATCTGGAAATCACATCCAGTCCAAAACCTATAGACCCATTTTAAATGGGACCCCGAATGCAAAGCGGGCCCGAAGAGTTTTTATTCATTAGTATTAATTATCATTTTTCATTATCATTACCAAAAGACAGAGAAGCTAGTTCACTGAACATATGTAAAACCAGATTAAAAATATTTTTATTTTCAGCATCTTTTGAAACCAGATTTAGAAATTCAGAAACCAGGAATGTGTGCTGTTTTTATATTGTTTATTGTATTCCACAGAAATGTTATAATTTATAAATGGTCACTTACTATTGCGTTCACCCCTGACTTATCCAGTGCAAATTTCATTTTATTTTGTGAACTTTTGAAATCATAACATTTATGTATAATCTTTTTACTTCATTTTAATTCTTGTACTTCTATAACTTTCTGTGTAATAATTGTAAAGTTTAAAGTTGTAAAGTTGTATTTTAATTGTCACTGAAGCACTGTGGCCTACACCTTCTGTATGAAAGGTGCTATAGAAATAAAGTTTATTATTATATTGTTATATTACTTATTAGTTTTCTACTTTCATTGCATCAAAATGTTCCAGCCTACCTAAAATAAGAGAAATGTGTATGATCTATTCTTCCCTACAAAGTAAAAAGTCAGTAACTGCACAGACACGTCAGCCCCAGAAGTTGTCAGTAGATTATTGGACATGATCCAGTATTGTTACTGCACATTACCTAGTTCTACAAAAAAACAGTGAGCCTTATATATGGGTTCATTCTGGTAGGTTTTAGTTACTGACAATTTTGACTTTTTATCTCATAATTTTGATTTCACCTATGTGCCTTAAATATGAAAAACCATTCATTCATCAGTGCACCTTATAGTGCAGATAATATGGTAATTACATAATCTGGTTTAGTCTAACAGAGGGATTGGGTTATTAGGGTAGGGTCCAAAATGGACATTGGTAAGAACACAGTAATGGTCTTTACTGCCTTTTTGTTTTGTTTTACTAGTACTTTTTACAGTTACTGTACAAACACTCACCAATTTTTCTCCAAACCAACAGACATTTGAGATGAGATATTTTATTAAATGACAAAGAATGATTTGAATGTTGAAAAAAACACAATAACTAATTTCCACAAAAAAAAAAAAATGCAGTTACGGTCTTTTTATTTTGTAGGACAGAATATGTATATGCCCTTAACATTGATATGGGTCAATATGGGTCTAAGAGTAAACAGGGACAGCCGATGGTTGAACTGTTTTAGCTGTTCTTTTCAGAACGTCCCCAGTAGTCCCTAGTTTAAACCCTTCACATTCTGGGGTGATTTTCCTTAAAATACCTCAAAACTCCATCTGTTCTTCAACCATTTGGAGTACAGATGAAAGAATGGGCTCTTTATAAAGGCAAGACCCTGTAGTTTGGACTGAAAAACTTTTATTTGACAGGGAAAAAGCTGTAGACGTAGAAACACTAATACATTTTGAACCCCCCCCCCCCCCCTCCCTCCTAATTTTTCTTGCTGAAAACAAGGGTGCATCAAAGCTGTATTTGGTAGGTATGGAACCATTTACCAACAGACCAGTGTCTTTGCACTTTGTAAAATGCATAAACACAACCACATAAAAATGTTTCCAAGATAAGTCTTGGGTCAAAATGTAAAAATATTAGAATTAACAAGAAAACAGGTTTCACTCAATAGGATTATTGGTCTCAGATCCACTTCAAAACACTGTCGGCACTAGGGCTGGGACCACGTGTTTTTATGACAATTCGATTCTCTGAAGATTTTTTTGGGTGCAGATTCGATTTAAATTGCGATTCTTCCATATTCCCGATGTTTCACCTGCTTTTTTAAACACCAGAACACGTGCAAAAGCCGAATGATGATGCCTACAGATCGAATCAGTATCCAATGCACTGGTTATATTATGTTATATGTAGGAAAATAATTAACAAAAGAAACGAAGGGCATCACTGTTCAGGTTTCCTTCCTTTTTTTTTTGTAGTCGCCCAAGAACATTTTAGGTATATACCTTCTTTATCATGCCATTGCAATCACAGGTGAATGACTAATAACAGAGAACATCCACATGTTTGTACACGCCCATACACACAGCCACTTGTAGCAATACAGCAACACAAGAAGGAGCTTTCTGGCAATGTGACGTGAAGTGCCGCAATAATGGACGACTACCCTTAGACTTGTTTGCATGGCAACATTTGTACAGTAACATCACTTCTAGAAAAATCCTCTCCCCAGGAACGATATTAGTCCGCTGATGCAGACAGTGTTCATGAATGTTCAGAGTAAATTCAAAGGTTATTAGATCAAAGCAGAAAAAAAAAATTGATAAAATGTGAATTTTTCTGCAAAAACTAAAATGAACCAAATGTAAAAAGGAGGATCGATTAAATTCCATGGGTTTTACTAGTGAATCAATATCATAGAAGATGGCAGTGTTTCCATGGTAACCACAGAGCCTTTAAACATCCTAATGGGTCATGTCTGACGACCATGGAAAGATGAAAAACTGTATTTACACCAATTATTCACATGTATTGATATGATTAATGGATCACCATTTCTTACAGACTTTCATAGAAGTAGATGTTTTTATTCACTGCTTAATGTAGTTTTTTAAATATTTTAAGTTATTCCCATAAATGTACTTTTGACTTATTTCACTGTAAACAAGCTTTTCCAAGGGTCCAGGGAATAGTGCTACTAGAAACTAATGTTTACTTAAAGCCTCGTGTGCAGACCGACTCATGTATATGACGACTAAATGTTTAATGTGAATCACATCCATTAATTCGTACATAAATTATGCATAAACTACATTTCACACAAGGTTATTTACTTGGATTGATAGGATTGTTTTATTTGTTTTCACAGCAGGTGTGTGCATCTGAATACATAGCTGTATTTTACGCAATTAAAAGAAAACCGTTATTCAAATATGTTTAATTTAAATCTGTAATATTGCATTTTATTTTACTGCCTCATGTGCTGATGTGTTGACAGTGAGTAAATTCTATAATGTCTATTTATTGTAATTATTTTAGGGTATTTTCAGAGCAAGTGTTAGGTTTTAGTTCAGCTACAAATAAGGATTTTGCTAAATGTCAGGTCGATCAGGCCTGGGTGTGTGTCCCACTGCTAGCTGTTCCTAGCAGCCCAGATGGTATCGCCTCTCTTTAGCCATAGCCAATAGTTTTTGAAGTCTCTGGAGGTCAAAGGTGACATGTCGTGTGTAACACTGTGTCAAACACAGACATATCACACTATAACTTAATCAACACTGGATATATTATCATCATATTACACACACTGACGCATATATACACATAACAAAATTATCAATATTGCAAAAGGTCAAAGGTCAAAGTCACATTTAGCAGTTAAAGAAATTTTTAGATTGGCACAAAATAGGAGCGAGATTAGGCATACTCTGAATATTTGTTTTTGGCATGTATTGATGGGATCAGTGGGTTGGTAGTTGGACGTTTAGGGTCATCAGTGACTCCTTTTAACCACATCTTCATCTTCCATCTCCTCCTGGTTTCATCCTCTGCAGTGACTCCGCCCCTCCTCCATCCTGATCCCGCTCCAACTTGTCCCGTGTTAGAAGCCACGCTGCTATGTTTAGCTGCTCCTGTTCCAGTGAAATCTCTCCGTCAGCAGCCCACCCCCAACCTCTCCCCTCCCCGGTTCATCCGACCAGATCTTTTCCTGGTCTCTTCCCATCAGCTCAGTTGCTGTGTCTTTGCCAGGTTTTTCCGTGATGGGAGCAGCGCTGCTCGTCTCTGGAAAGTCCTCAGTCAGCAGCCTCGGCCTCACCCCGGCTTCACCCCATCTCAGTGGAAAGAAACTAATTACACAAACCCTGGCTGGCTGCTGGAGATTTTTTGGTCCAATGACTTCGGGAGGATTTGAAAGGGATGGTCGGTCCAGTGCCGTTCCTGCTCACCGTATCTTCTCAAACATTTTTTTGTAATTATCCAAGTAACACAGCATTTAAAACAGTCGGAAGTTTGGCCAGTTCTTGTCCGTCAGCTTCCTTGACTCCCTCATTTCACTATTTTCTTCATATTTCACTGCATCAGGATGGAACATGACATGGACGGACGCCCCGCAATTGGTCCTTATCAGTGATGCGCAGGCTGACCCAAGTGAGCGGGTGCCTGTGGTCACCCGCGGTCATCCGCAGTTGCAGGTCATTTAAAAATATTTTTAATGATATTCAGGTTGCAGTCCGTTAGGTCGTTTGAGATAAACAAAATAACCTGGTAAATCATTGTAACTTAAATATTGTATGTATTATTAATACATACATTTTATTGAATGAATTGCGGTGAAGGTGAACTACAATGTCGGAAGTAGCCTAGAGTATGGAGGGAGCAAGAGAGAAAATAAATTTGGGAGAGTGGAAGCTCCAGAAACATACAAACAAAAAAAGTAAGGTTTGGCAGGGTTCTCACCAGGAATTGTGGACAGTGTAATGTGCAGGCGCAATAGTCATTACATCTTGCGAGCAGCCAGCGTAGAGGTCAGCCAATGAGTGTCACGCAGATGCTCCAAATGCTTGTGATTTAGGACACTATTCACATTAATTCTAACTAAGGGTCAACCAATACATCGGCCGGTGGATATATGAGGCTGATTTTTGAGTTTAAGTGGCATCGGCTGATTCGCATGTGGTTCCGCCGACACAGAAATAAATGTAGGTATGCGAGTAAGGTCATGTGATGTTTATAAACACCACTAATTCTTAAAAAAAAAAAAATGCAGGTCGAGAAGCAGGTCGGGTCTGTCCTTTTAAAATATATTTCTTGCGGTCCGAGTTGTAGGCAGGCTTGTTTTAAAAAAAAAAAAAGAAAAGAAAAGAAAAGAAAGGTCGGTTGCAGGTTGCTTGTACGTCAACCCACGCATCACTGGTCCCTACCCCTACATTTGGAGTCATGTTTTGGAGGGTAGGGTATCCCATTTATCTTTAGTAGTGTCGAGGGGGAGTGGACCTTCTGTCCCCTCAGAGGGAGTCAGCTTGGATGCAGACACACAACGGTTGCTTGAGATGGAAGGGAAGAATTGGCCGCTCATAATCCAGCCAATTGAGTCATATCTGATAACAATGTCAAGACAGCAAGCTGTGTTTTACATCAATTATTTACACATTTTGGCTCGTGTTTGTGGGAAAAGTCCTCTAGTCTTTCAATTGGACTTAAAATCACAAGTGTAATCTTTGTGAGCATTTATTGCTACCGCAGTGAGACAACAAATGTGGATGCGAAATAAAAATGCTGTTACAGGAAGATGCTGCTGGAACCACCCATCTACATCCGACACTGACAAATGTTCAGTAAATTGTTGCAGATCTGTCCGGACAACGTCGTAAACCCCCGACACTGTAAGCTGACCTCGACCGTCACCTTAATCTGCTGTTACATGCTCTAGTGGTTTCACATTGGACACTCAGGATTCACCCCCAGTCAGCAACTTCCACCCAAACGCATATTTCTTTCCCACTCAGAAACTACCTTTTCACACTTCAACACACCCATATCTGTCCCACAGGTTACTCTACATGTAGATTTGTTTCATATTAATCTTGATTTCTGGTATTTTAGCAGCAGAGTAGAGTCAGGTTGTTTTGTTTTTTTATTCAATCTGAAGCGTTTCTACTTTTTTTTACAGTTTTATTTTAACCGTTATAATCCAACTTTTACTTGCAATGTTTAATTTATTCACACTAATCTGTAATTATGTAATAAGTGATCAGATTCGGGTATGTTAGCATATACAAGGAATACTGCAGTAATCTTTGGTAAATTACACACACACACACACAGCCATAAAGACCTAATATCAGCTTATATACGGTTGTAGTGCAATTTTTTTTGGTGCAGTTGTGGATGGATTTGACGTCTTAACCTTTAATTTTGCACAGATTGGCAGAAAGAAAAACAACCATCTGATCATTTCATGGAGGAAGTGTTGGATAAAATGTCTTAATGGAGTTTTTTTTTTTCTTGGTGTGCTGTTCAGATGGAGGGTCCTCGCATGGCGTTCGAGTGCATCCACCCACACACCTGTAAACCTGCACCTCTTTCCTCCTCATTAAAGCTTCACCACCTGCTCAACAGCGCCACACCTTCGCCTGCAGCCAATCGGCAGCGAGCTCCGCCTCCTCTCCATCGAATAATGCGACAGATGGACAGAGAAGAGACGCTGGCGATCGAAGCCCAAATGACATTATCGATGCTAACGGTCGTATGTCAGCATGGAAATCTAGCATTTAATTAAATATAAGAAAACCCCATCAGACAGAAACACATTCATGCTTCAGTCATTATCTTGGTTCCCATCAGTTTTCCATAAAATAAAAGGCTTATTGCTACTTGTACACATTCCTATTGTAGTGGGTTTTTTTCTGCTGTGTGATTATAGTCCAGTCCGTCTGTCCACATGTGTTCATTCTGGTCCAATCCTGCCTCATTCTGTTCACACTAGGGACATAAACAATTAATTGACTACTGATTAAGAATCAATTTGTTATCAGTTAATTGCAGTTTTCCACAGCAGGAGTTTGTGATGTTGACAGTATGGAGCATCACTCAAACTAGGCTTCATCCTTAAACTGTAATAACACTAAGGGTAAGAAATATATATATATATATATATATATATATATATATATATATAAAAAACCATATTAGTGTTGTCAAAAAAATCGATTTTAGATACTAAATCGATATTGACCCTTGGTATCTAATTAGATACCAAGTTGCTGGAAAATCGATTTTTGTTTTTATGGCGTGTTGCCGCTTTTTTGTAGCGAGTAACGTTAAGAATTCTAAACAGGCATCAACGCGGTCAGCTCTGGCACAGCCGTAATGCTGGCGTGTAAGTTAAAGTGTCTTTTTTTCTCCAGCTGCCTCTGACAGCACACGGGATGACGCCAGTGCGACCACAGACCTATACACTATTTCTATAGGTCTGTGATTGGACCATCCGATGTAACTTTGCTTTTAAAGGCCTCCATATAGTCGAACGTTTATGCGCGCGGGCGGCAGCCAGGCGGTAGCGCATAGTATCACGTTACCACCACGGAGGCCACCGTGAGCATGTCAGCCTATCATTTTTGACATGCGCGCTGCTAGTCCCGTATGGCAAGCCAAAGTGTTCACATAGCCACGCGTTGTCTTTATTATACACGCGTTACAGAACGCACTCTGGTACGTGCACTGGCGCGCACAATGGCACGCGTTCTAGAACACGTTCTGTAACGCGTGATATAATAAAGACAACGCGTGGCTATGTGAACACTTTGGCTTGCCATAGTCCCGCAAGGGGTCCACCGCGGTGGTCACATGATGCAATACGCTGCCGCCCGCGCACATAATGCTCGACCATAAAGAGTCTTGCAGTTAGCACTGCAGAAGGGCTTGAGCAAAAAGATAGGCCTACCTTAACTTACCAAGAGATAGACATGCATTTATTCTGCACCCGCACTCACTACCTTTTTTTAGCAGTCCATGGAGGACATTTTAAAAGGAATCCCTCACATCTCCAGTATCGAAATTAGTATCGAGTATTATCCTTAGTATCGGTATTGAGTTGGAAATTTTAGTATCGTGACAACCCTAAACCATATATATAACCACTGAAAATACTGATTATGTTGATTTGACAAGCTGTACTGGTCCCTTATACTAGTCTACAAATAAAATGCTTCCAGAATAAACATAATGAAAGTCTACCACGCGCGTGTTAGTGATAAAGGAAACTCAAGTCTTGACAGAAGTTTACACGATAAGTCTGAGGTTAAAATGTGACATTCTTAGATCGTCCAGCTCTATCAGGGAATGTTAAAAAATAATTGAGAGGTTTTTTCGCCCACACACCCACACCACTAGACCTCACCTGTCCGAAAGCTGCCGGTTTAAGGGGATAATTGGTCATTGAACCGGATCAGTTAAAATCCCTTTAAAGACCCGGAGCCAAACACAGACTGGTCCGTCTGTCTGTGGGAGTTCACAGCACCTCTGTGTTACTGGAGATGCTGCTGAGTGAACAGGGTGGACGGACTATTGGAGTTTCACACCAGGACTGAACATTCTGTACTGCTGTCAGTGTTTGACAAAGAATTAAAGTCACTCAACACTTTGTTTTGTTGTTATATGAATGTAAGTTTTATCATCAGAAATGTTAAAGTTACCTATTCTACCTTAGCTAATGTTTTTTTACCAGTATTTTTTTTATATATAATTTTTAGTTTAGTAAAATGTTTGACATTTGTTATCATTTGACAAAAAAAAAGCCAGTATTGGCTCCAAATATCTGCTTAGAAATACCAGCGGCCTGTATCTGTCAGCAGCTAAAGCTGATGTAAAAATAAATAAATAAAAATAGATCACTCCGAGAGTGCAGCCTGCCGTGAAGCAGCACCAGTCTGTCAAGGTTTGGATCTGGATGTTCGTAACATATTTATAAACTAGTGTTCCATGTTCACTAACAATTTATTTTATGGCTCATTAACAATCCCTTAGAGGGTTTAAAAATTCACAGAAATCCTCGGCCCCATTTTCACATATGTCCATTTCAATATTCGACCACGTATGACGTCACTCTGACGTTATGTGACGTCGCACAACGACCAAATGTCACATGTTAGATCTAATGTTAAATATGAAGCACAAGATATTGTCTGATTTAACTAAATATGTCAATAACCTGCTTTAAGGTAAAGGTCATACATTTACCAAATATACCATTGGTGCGACGTCATGTGACGTCTTTACGTGACGTCGTGTGACGTCTTTATATGACGTCATACGACGTCTTTACATGACGTCATACGACGTCTTTACATGACGTCATGGAGCCTATGGGTGTTATCTCATCTGAGGTCAGAAGGTCAGACGAAGTGAATGAAAAAAGAAAAAAAAACAAAAAAAAAAACACCTGATACTATCTGGTCTGGATTCTGAGATATCACCACTGATGTGTTTGAACTGTTGACCTTCACTGTGACCTTGACCTTTGAAGCACAAAATTTTATAGTTTCTTCCTTGATGTATTATCAATCATGTCTGAAAGTTTCATCAAAATCCATCCAAAACTTTTTGAGTTATCTTGCCGACAAACATGAGGTTCACTTCACTACCCCCCCCCCCCCCAAAAAAAACCCCATAAAACCACTATGACTGTATTTCCCAGTGTCTCCAAACTTGTGAATCAGTGTTTTTGTTGCTGTTGTTCCGTCTGAACGTGTTCTTCATGGTTTTCTTTTGCCGTCTCTACAGTGTTTTTATAACTGGTGTTCAGCTGAAAACACACGCAACCTCATTCTGCTTTTCTCTGTTGGGTTTCTTCGTTCCAACCACATTTGTTTATTTCCTGATCACTAAAGAAAATAATCCCTTATCACGTGTCACATCTTCACCTTAAACCAAGTGTTTTTAAATCACTTCATAGTCTCTGTGCTTTGTCTTTTTCCAACAATAACTGCCAAACCTTTGCTTCTGTGATGCTTGTCCTACAGAGAATCAGTCAAACATCCTGTTTTTTTATTGTTGGTCAGTGAAAAAAACAAAACAAAACAGCACTTTGGGTTTTTGTTTATTCCCCGTGGTTCTACCTTTGGCTCAGAAAACTAGGTCTGTTCGATCTCACCAGAAGATCAACAGACTTTAGCGACAGAATCAGGATTCATATATAAACCACCACCTGTTTTCTCTGGTGTAGTTTGTGTTTGATGCTTTAGGATCAGACTATAAACTGCATTTGTGTATCATCACACACATGTGGTCTAGATCTTCCTGTTCATACATGTGTGACAGTGACGTGTCTCTGAATTTAACCACTATGGCCCCATTTTTCCCAGTTGATTTTTATCATAAAACCAAAATGGGTTTACACTTTAACTATAAAGCACCTGTGAATCAGCCTCAGACGAAAAGCACAACAAACCCAGACCCCCACAGCCTCTTCACCCTCAGTTATCAGTGGGAAAAACACACCGAGTGACCTTGACCTTTGAACCACATTCACCAAAATTTAATGGACTCTATTCTGGACCACCTTGCACTTTCCCTGAAAACAGGTCTACTATAGTCTAGTAAACTAGCCTGAAAGGTCTAGTGACGCTCCACAGAGCCTCAGCCAGGACCAGTAAAATATTACTGGTCCAATCACAATTCTCCATTTGTGTAGTGAGATTGTAGGGCGGAGCTTATCACAATGATGACAGGGTTGACCAAGTAGGAACTTATAAACAGTCTATGGTTGGATAAGCAGCATGTAAACGGACCTGGTTAGATACGTTTCCTCCACCGTTAGCTTAATTAGCCTAAAACAACCAGATAAGATGCTAGTTTACACTGGTTTTCTCGCTATACGTCACATTGTTGCTCTGGTCATAGTGCTGGCCTGTTACGTGCAGAGTAAAAATGCCCAACTAAGCATTTGTTACCACAGCGAGACAAACCCATCCTGCAGGTACCAATGTGGATCAGAACTAAATGTGCCGCTACAGGAAAAACTGCCTTGGCGGAGATCTGCGTCCTGACTGATAATATTTTCATGCTTACATTTTATTAATTCATCCAATGGGTGAGATTGTTGGGCCATATGTTTGCGCCCCCCCCTCATTATATGGAATAATATAAAAGTGTTGCTACATTTGCAGATGTTTGTATGGTTCTACTTGAACAGGTGAAACTCCATCACTGCTCTTACTTCTTTATCCTCCCCAGATGGTAACACAGATGTGCTTTACACACACACACACACACACACACACACACACACACACACACACACACACTTTAACAGTTAACCTGTGCTGTGACCCCCCCCATGCTAAAGCAGATGTCTGCCTGCTCCATCCATTAACAGTAAAGACCCCTCCTCCCCCTCAGTTCATATTCACATGACAAATGCTGCGTTCAATGACACTCACATATTTCCCTAATTTGAGGGGTCTTCAGTATGAAGTAGGTAGATGGAATTATGTTTTGTTGGTTTATTTAAAAGGGACAATACAAGTCCATAAAACACATGATTTTAAATGATTAATAGAAGTCGAGAACATTCAGTTTTTTCAGGTTACTCATTTTTTGTTTGTATAGTTTGTAAATGTACGTATTTATATCATCTATAACCTACCCTGTTATTTTGTTGTTGTTTTTTGCTTCAGTTTAGTTACTTACTTTTAGTTTATTTTTTTCCCATTATGTTTATTATTTTTTAGTTAGTTTTTTTAATATTGGTCAAAAGTTACTGTGAAATATTGTGAATTTTTCAGCAAAAACTACAATACACTGAATATTAAAAAGGCATTTCCATCTATTGACACTGATCCAACTCTATGGGATTTATTGGTGAATTAATGCTGTAGAAGACGACAGTGTTTCCACTGGAACACTGCATGCCCAAATATGGTCATATCTAATGAATAACTGGATTTTACACCAATTCTACACATATATTGACAGGATTTGTGAATAATCATTTGTTAGACTTTTACACCAGTAGATACTTTCATTTGTAGCATCTGTGAATATCTGGGGTATTTCCTTTCCTTTCCTTTCCTTTTTGACATAGTTCACTGTAAACAGACTTTTCCAAGGGTCCAGGGAATACCGATACTAGAAAGTCTGCGCTGATGTTTATTCCGAGCCTCATATGTGCATATGTATGTCATAACTAAATGTTTAATATGAACCTGATCCATTAATTCATACATCGACACATAAAGTCAGTGGGTTAAACAACACCGTTTGGATACGGTAGGTTGAGTCTGGGCTAGTCTAGACAGGTTTGGTCTGAATCTGTATTTAACCCTTTGTCCTCTCACCCTTCACCTACAACGGTGATTGTGTTACTTCACAATTGCCTTTTTCATTTCTCCGTCTCCTCCTGAAGCCGTTGTTCATTACACCTCTCACCTCACATCAGCTGTGCAGATTAAAGTCCTTGAAAAAAAATCATTTTCAGTCCATTTTTTGGTTTGAATTCTATCTATAATGTGATGTACATTTCTTTATGAGAGCGTGAGACTGTGGTTGGGTTTATGCTGCATGTAGAGCAAGTATAAATTAATTATTACATTGCATTAATACACAGGAGATACTAATACATGTTAGACCAGCCCAGGGCTTAATCTTAAAATTAAACATTTATAAAGTCATCATTTTGACCTGGTGTTTTCTCTAGACTTTTAAATCAAACTCGCTCACTTTGTCATCACCAACATTCAAATAAAAGAATTTTAAAAGTTTGACAGTAAAGCGTGTTTTAGTGATGCTCCAATGGGAGAATTTAACCAATGGCAGACTTCTATTTTGTTAATTTCATTTTTGCTTTTTATTCTCCTTTTATGCTGTGAAATCTTCATTATATATATATATATATATATATATATATATATATATATATATATGTATTTTTTTTATTTATTTTTTTAATCTCGAATCATGTTTTTGATTTGTTGAAATTTAACTGCATTATTTGTAAAAAGCTCCTCCCCATTTGTTCAGTACCACCTACTTTTATCATGCTTTTGTTACCCTCCACCCAACATTTGACATATGCTGTTGCAGATTCTAACTTCATCACAATTTCTTAATAGGTTTTCTGTGCTCCATTGTGAATAAAATTAGTTGACGGTGTGCATTTAATACACACACATATATATATATATATATATATATATATATATATATATATATATATACTTTTTTGTATGGAACATACGAGTCTGTAATAAAGTATTCAATTCAGTATTCAATTCAGCTCATATTATCCTCACTGAAATCACATATTATAGGTAAATATGAGTAAATATTAACCAATAGACTGTTTTACTAATATTTGCCAAAGTTTTTTGTGTTAAACTGGTGAATTGTCAAAATCAATAGAAAATGATAAAGCAATCAAGATTTTGTTTTACGTTTCCACAATGAAGGAAGCAAATCTGTACAGTAGATACCAGAGGTGTTTTTATACTGCTGTTTTCTTTTACATCCTTATGCAGAACAGGAATTAATTATTTTAAAATTTTCCCTTTGGTCTTTATGTGTGTATTTTATACAACTGTAAACAAGGAATAACAAAAGTTTCTATTGGTCAGAAAACAAAGTATTATTTTTTTCAGTACAGTCACAATTTCTTCCCACTGTAAAATATTGTTTTTGCTGACAAGCAAATAAAAAATATAATTTGTGGAGGGGAAAAAAACCTCTATGCAGAAAACGCATATGAAAATCAAGGCCCAAATACAGGGGAACAGACCAAACCATGTAGAACCTGTACTGTTGGACCCCAGTGTCTAATATTTAAAAGCAGCCAACAGGTGAAAAACATCAGTTTGGAGCAGACGCTTTGTTTCTTTCAAATGTGTGGTCGACACATCGTCTGACTGCCTCATTTATTTCCTTCACTCACACAAACACAGTTGAACTCTTAGGTTCATTCAGTACCATCTCCGTGACGACGCCGTGACCCGTGAAGGCGTGGACAGTCGGACCACACCTGACGGACATTTTGTTGAGTCTGCTACAAACTGTGTCTCGTCTCTGCAAATAAAGATACTGCTAAAGCAAAGTTAACAAACATCACCATGTGACGGATGATTTTGTGGTTCAATGCAGTTGAACTTAATGTGACATTTTGAGAAACACCGTTCAGTTCGACTCATGGACAATGTGGAATTAAATGTTTTGTATGCGACGATGTTTAAATCTAATTAATCCATCAGATATGAATTACATGGAAGTGCAACATGAGTAATGAAGTCAAATTTACTTCTACTGTACAATTAAAACAACAGAAAGGATTAACCTTTGGATTAACCTCTGTACAGGACGCACAGGCTGGTGTCCTACAATTGGGTCTTAAAGACCCAGATTCCAAAGTTCAATTCCAAAGACTCATCACCCCACCCCCAAGGATATCTTACTGTTTTCAGTAGTAAGCAATAGCACCATACAGTGCGTATGAAAAGGCACATTTGTGCACAAGGGTTAAATATAATACTTATTATCCAGGGAAAATCATTAAAGTTTCAAAATTATCCAAAAATAAAGTGCTTAAAAGTGACATCCTGTGTAGATAATGTGTTTGATCAGGTCACAGTACTCAGTTTAGTGGGTATGGGCAGGAAATTATGGAGAGAAAAAAAGTAATACTTTTTTAAGTCATAAAAATGAGAAACAGTAAGAATTCTGAGATGAACAGTACACATTATGAGATAAAAAGTCAAAATAATGATTATATAAAGTCACAGTTACACCACTGATTGTCCCTCTGAAGTGACTTATTTTTTGTATTGTCACATCTGTTTAGTTCAAAAAAGTAAAGTCTATTCTGAGAATGTAAGGAGTACAAAGTACATATATTTATATACATGTAAGGAGTATAAAGTACAGAAGTTTATGAACAAATGGAGGAAGGGAAAATAAAAAGTTGACAGAAAAATACTCAGACCCCCCCCCCCCCCCAAAAAAAAAAAAAAATCTACTCGAGTACAGTAATTACGTACTTTTACTTCGTTACTTCCTATCTCTGGAAACCAAGAGGTGAGCGACCAGATTGGATGGTAGATAGTTGTTTTAAGTTTATTTTATAGCTCACTTAGGAAGGTTAAAAAAAACTTGGGGACAAAGGCCTAATCAGATGTAGCCTAGCACCGCGCATTAGCAATTAGCATTAGCACTTGACATATTAAGTCACCGACAACTCCCGGTGAATTAACCCCTTTATAATTTAATATACACAACAGGCGACGCCAGAAAATGCAGAAGAAATCAGTCAATTCGTTTTTTTAAATATGTAAGCTAGCAGTGAAAACAAAATGTTTAGCTAACTGCTATCACACCAACAGCTCTATGGTTGTTAGCTAGTATGAACTCCAACATGAGGATTTTACATTATTCATCCTCAAAACAGTGTATGAGGGGGGCACATTACACCTCATGTCACATTACATTCATGTCCAAAACTTCTGAAACTGACTGTAAATGTACTCACAACATCTTGGTAAAGGTGTAGAAGAAATCCGGTGTTAAATCCACAGGTAGGTCCACAATCCACACGTGTATCACAGACAGGTCAGTGTCTCCTGACGTGGAAATGTTTGACATCTTTCATTTCACCTCAACATTTAGAACCAAACCTAAAGTAATGTCTGTTGTTTAAATGTTATTTTTCCATCACTCTCACCTGCTTTTCATGACCCGTCCTTCATTTTAGGTTGAACTTCCTGGTCACGTGACTGTTTTTCGTCAGCGTTTAATATCAACTTCTTTATTTAAGTTGATTAACATGAGAAAATATAATAAAAAAAACTTTATTCATCTCTCAGTAGAGAAATTCACAATATACAGTAGAAAGAAATAAAAAAATTGGAAATGTAAGTGTACACAGTACAGGATAATATACATAATAGGGAGCCTAAGTGACGCAATTCTATTTCCGGTCGATTTCCGGGCAATGGGACCGAAGTGCCATAAAAAAAAATTAACGCGAGTCAATGGAGGGATAAAAGTAATTTTCTGGTCCCGTTTGAAATGTGCTACGGGTTTTCAAATATTATGTCTGTGAATTTTAAAGATCCATTTTCACATTGAGAAAGCACTCACTTTGGACAGACATCCAAAGTTACCTTAGGTTTTATGTCAGAGTAAGTAATGAACTACAACGTTCGTCTCACAAATATGACGTCACCACCAAGCTTCACCATCAAACTCTTTGAAAATGGCTGTGACTTTGGCGAGCTTCACCTCCTTCTTTCAGGACGAAGGCAAGAGCATCAAACGTGGAGAAAACCCACTTTAAATCGGGGCATGTGGAAAGTGGCAGCTACTCCGGGGGAGAGATAGTTGGTCGAGTGAGAGCCAGCATGCGGGACAAGCTCTCGTCAGCCGGGAAGCGGTAGAGGGAACATGTGGAAATGGTGTTGTGATTACAACGGGGCACAAAGCACACAGGTATTTACAAATGAAAAATAGAAAAGGTGGTATACGGTTTTGAAAAGTTTGCAGGGAAAGATTCTGCTGTGACGTCAGCTATGCGACGTCTGATATGTAGTCCAAACAGAGTCCAAATAATGACATATTTTTACACGATAATAAATCACAAAACACGTATCAAAGAAACTCCAAACGCACATCATTGGTTATGATTTTAATTGAAGTACAGCAAATGTGTGATTCAGGACATAAAGTAAAGTGGAGCAGAAAATAATTATTTTCTCCTCATCCACTCTCATGGTACATTTTTTCCGAACTTAGGCCCAGTGGACCGACGGGAGGGGCGGAGACTTAGGCTCCCTATATACACAATAAACTAAAAGAATATACACAACAAACATGTGTAGTGAAAAACTGTAAATTGCAGATAATGTTAAAATACATGAAGTAAAAGCTAGGAATATTTAAATTAATGTTTAATTAATTTTAATTGTTTTAATTTAAATGTTATTTGTAAAGCACAATACCGAACAGAATTAGTTGAATATGAAAATAAGCAAACAGTAATAGCTAATAGCTAATAAGAAGAAATGCTAATAAGTATTATAAGTACCTGAAAATTAAAAAGGTGAAAAAAAAGACAATAAACAATGAATATATTTAAATGGTAAATGGACTGTATTTCTACAGCAAATTTTATTCACCAGTTGGTGCCCAAAGTGCTTTACAATTCCTCACATTCACCCATTCACACACACACACACACACACACACTCATACACCAGTAGACTGGGAGCAACTAAGGGATCAATGTCTTGCCCAAGACAGGTAGAGGTGGGACGCAAACCCCTTGATCATTGGACGACCCGCTCTACCAACACACAGCTGTCTGTTCACCGCCGCCATACATTCACAAACTTCCCTTTCAGGATAAAATGTGAATAACCTAAACAAATATGAACATATAATGAATAAAGACAATTAGATGCAATTGTACCAAGATTCTGTTCATTACTAAATGTTTTGTGTCTTTGTAGATCTGATCTAGAATTAACACAGAAATGATAAACTCAGAATATTCTTAAAATTTCACAAAATTCACCTTTTCAGGTTAATCACATCTTTTTCTGTTGTAAGTGTAAATATTTTCCGAATGTAACATTATTTGTTGCACTAAAACAAAGGAACACATTTGTCATTTGTAGGTTAATGTGTTTTTCTTAAAAGTGGAACATGAACTTGTATCAAAAGCTGAACTATCTGTGAAAGTATTTCTTCTGACTGGAAGGATGAGGAAGTGGTGACTTTTCTTTTTTCCACTGTAGGTTTAATAGTTCCAGAGAATCCTCTGAACCATCGTCCCACGGTGGCGGCCTCACAAGTGAAAACACTGCATACCACCGCCGCCGCCAAACGACCGACCAACGCAGCCATTTTTCACATATGAAGCAATTTGAAGTATGTGTTCTGTCAGGATGTGTTGTGTGGTCTAATCCCCCCCTCTCTCTCTCTCTCCCTGTTGTGAATCCACTTGCTGGAGGTTTGACCCCAGAGTTCCTGTTGTCACCCTTAAGCCCCACCCCCTGCTGATCCTTTCACCTCCACTCTCTCTTTTCTGGGTTGGTATTCAGCCATCGTTCTGCTTCGCTTCATTTCTTCTCCAAACAAACACACACCTTTTTCTTTCACTTTTTTTTTTTAAAGCTGTGAAACACTTTTCCTGTCATCAGAGCGCTGAACCACAAACCGGGACAATATGTTGAATTAGCGAAACCAGAGCAGCGTTCTGCAGACACGGTGCACCTGCACACACACACCATTGTTCACATGTTTTATTTCCATCATGAAGTTTGAAGGAAATCACAATCTGTAAATAAACTGTAGTGAGATAATAAGGAACCTACTGTGGGAGTTAATGGTCCATTCATGGAGACCTGGAGGAACAGGAGATGTTCTGGAAAAGTGAGGAGAAACCACAAATAACATGGACACAAATACCACAACAATAATTGAATAAAACACAACATGCACCGTTCACATCTAGAGTGTGTAGAAGACAAGAACTCCAGTAGCACTGGGGGGGCGGGTGGTTGTGTAAAGTACTTTGGTCTACTGTGTTGATTTTAAAGGGCTTTATAAAGTTGAATTAAGGAGTAGGTTTTTCTATTGTATTCTATATTTAAACAAGAACTTTCAAAGTCTTTTTAGTTCACGTTACACATTCAGCTCAATTTGACCTAAAACAGGGACTGGACCAGTAAAATACTAACATTATAACCTGTAAATGATGACAACGAAAAACTGAAAAGTACCGGTATATTTAAAAAGTATGAAACATGTATACTACATGTATACATGTTTCATAAGGAGAAGGAGGAGAAGAAGGAGAAGGAGGAGGAGGATTGTAGAAGCAGTACACAGTGAACAGTCCAGGTCCATATTCTGGGTCAGGTTTCGTCACTTCTATGTTTTCCTTTAAATCCAATAAAATATTTAAATATGTTTATTTCAACTTTCTAAAGAATCTTCATTGATCAGCTGATGCCAAACACTTTTACAGATCAGATGTTTTTAATGGATACAAATGAGATAAAAAAAAAAAAAGTC
Source organism: Siphamia tubifer (assembly GCA_020466265.1). Lineage (NCBI taxonomy): Eukaryota > Metazoa > Chordata > Actinopteri > Kurtiformes > Apogonidae > Siphamia > Siphamia tubifer. The sequence goes on along the minus strand of CM035789.1, from coordinate 2,988,768 downwards.
AAACTCTTGAAACTATCCTTTAAAATAAAAACTGGTTTTATTTTTATAAAGAAAATTTCAGGTTCCTCATGTTACTCAAATGTTTTGTATAGATTGTAAATCTAAATATTTCACACTAAAATATAACAAAAACTTTGTATTAGTCATTATTTGTAGATTATTATGTTATGATTTGCCTCCAGCTCATATGGGTCTGACTGTGGAACCTGGACTAAAGTCAGTCTGACATCCTGGTGTCATATTTACATCCTTTATAAGTGAAGCGGTCCAGCAGCTGTTTGGACATGAAGTCTGGTGGAGTCAACATGGATCCTCCTCCTGCACATGTGGAAGTCGGCACCTCTTTTCTTTTCCTTTAATTGAATCTTCTGGACTCCATCTGCTTCCAGCGGGGACTGTGGTCATGTGGGTTGCAATGTGGGTAAGTGTTCCTGGATGATACCCAGCGCCGTGGCAACGCGCTGCTGCCTCAGTCATCTACCTGCCAACAACATTATGTCATGGATTTTGTCAAAGAGCCAGAGTTTTCCCTTTTCTTAGAAGAGTCTCAGTATTATCTGGAACAAAGAAACCATAAACAACAGTTACTGGACTTCAAAGTGTGGAAGTCAACTTTTTATTTTTGTGGTCAGGAACTTATTAATGACTGTTTGTTTCTTTGTTGGAAGTCCTTCTCTGTTGAATGACTAAATAAAGCACATTTACATCTTATGTTTTTTTATTTGTTCCATGAAGACGTATTAAATTATCCCCAATAGTTTATTGTCTTGAGGAAAGAATGATTGTTTTTGCTTCAGTTTTTTTTTTGTCCATTTGTTATCAATTTTATACAAAAGGTACTAAAGCAATTTTCACGGAACACTGAAAAAAGTAAAACATTGAATCAACTTCAAAAAATCTTCTTCAATAGGTCAGACATAAAACATCTATTTGAGTGAATTAAATTAAATTAAATTAAATTAACCCTAACCCTATGCAATTCAATTTGATTCACTCAACTAGATTTTTTTTTTATGTGCGACCATAAAAAGTCAAAATTCTGAGATAAAAAGTCAAAATTGACAAATAATTTTTAAGTCAATTCAATGTTTTACTTTTTTCAGTGTTCCGTGAAAATTGCTTTAGTACCTTTTGCATAAAGTTGCTGACAAACGGACAAAAAAACTGACAAAACCTTTTTCAGTGAAGGTGAAAGGTCATCCAGAATAGATCCCATGAAATTTTGGTGAATGTAGGTCAAAGGTCGAGGTCACCAAAAAATATCTTTTCACAATGATCAGAGATCGGGTAAATCAAGTAAAGAGTTGGGTTTGTTGAGCGTATGATGGTTCTGAGGCTGATTCACAGATGCTTCATAGTTAAAGTGTAAACACATTTTGGTTTTATGATAAAAATCCACTGGGAAAAAATGGGGCCATAGTGGTTAAATTCACAGAGACTCTGCAGCCTCACAGATGTATGAACAGAAATATATAGAGCACATGTGTGATGATACACAAATACACTTTATAGTCAGATCCAAAAACATAAAGGATCAAACACAAAGTAAACCAGAGAAAACAGGTGGTGGTTTATATATGTTGATCTTCTGGTGAGATCGAAACAGACCTAGTTTCCTGAGCCAAAGGTAAAACAGTGGAGACAAAACAAAAACCCAAACTGTATGTATGTATGTATCAGTGATGCACGGGCTGACCCAAAGTGAGCAGGCGCCTGCAGTCACCCGTGGTCATTGAAAAATATTCGTAATGATATTTGGGTTGCGGTCGATCAGGGTAAGATGAACATTATAAAAGAACCTGGTAAATCATTGTAATTTAAATATTAGGCATAATTTTCTATTATTACCTGCTGGGGACAGGCCACTGAATCTACCATCTGACCTTTACAACCTTTATATAAACAAGCCATAACTTTTTTTATAAAAAAAAAAAAACATTTCAGTACCACCACTGCAGGATCCTTACAAAACATAATGTATTAAGTTTTGACCATTTAAGACAGTTTTCTAATCTGGTTCTGGTGTACACCATCTTGTATATTTACTGTCATTGATCAGCTACCGTCCTACACACACTCAGATCCATTAGAATAACATCTATTTAGGACTCTAACCTTTCTGCCGTACATCTTTTGGACAATCTGCTTTTTCTTTTAAAGCCACTACACAGTGGAATTCAGTGCCAGACATCATAAAGAGCTGCACTTCCAGAAAGATTTTCAAATCAAACTGAAAGCACTTTTGAAAAATATCCAAATCTGTAATCACTGATCGTCACTGTCCTTCACATTGTTTATCTTCCCCATCTTTTCTGCTGACAAAACGTGATTTTATTACGTGTGTGTGTGTGTGTGTGTGTGTGTGTGTGTGTGTGTGTGTGTGTGTGAAATCTGACACCACAGGGGGAAAAGAACAATGACAAAGAACAACTTCACTTAATGATCTTTATAATCCAGTTCACTTTATATATGAAGAATGTAAAAAATAAACCATTCATTAACGGTGCGCCTTACAGTGACTAAATATTGTCCTTTATCACATGACAAAAACGAGACGAAACTAGACATAAATACGGTTTTGTCACGATAACTATAATTAAATATAGTTTTAGATGTCCAATAAAAAACAGACAAAATGTTGCTTAATAAATAAAAAACATTCTTAAAATGTCTCAGTTTTTGTTGACAATAACAAAATGAGACGTTATTTAAATTCTTTTAGCTGTGTTCTTATTTATTTATTTTTAGGCTTTCGCTGCGTACCACGTTTTATATAATTTTTAACAAAACAACAAAAAAAACCTGGTTGTCACATTTTAGTCGACTAAAATTATTTTAGATTTCGTCGACTAAAATGTTATGACTTTTGATCAACTGAAACTAGACTAACACTAAAATCATTTAGATGACTAAATTGTGACTAAAACTAAAATTACATTTTCGTCAAGAGACTAAAACTAAATTTCTGACAAAATTAAGACTGGGCGATTCTTTATGGACAGAATCCTGACACAGTTTAGCTTCACTTCATTAGGCCTTCGCTGTGTACCACGTCAGACACAAGGTTCGATCTGATTCTGCTCTTTGACCTCTAATTTGACCCCCTGAACATGCACGAAAACTCACCAAATTTTGGACACACTTCAGAAGTTTGAAAAATTGTGAGTATTTATAGGTTTCATAAAAGTCGGTAAATAAATGTGTCTACAGCGCCCCCTAGAAAAGGTGAAATAGTTTGTATTAGATCAGATCACGCCCTAGTGAAGTTAGAGCTATGAGAATCAGTACACATGTTCGTCATATGATGATGAACAAAAAAACCTTACGATGGCCATGCCCATAAACCAACAGGACTTCCACCATCTTGGATTGAATTTTTAAAAACGTTGAGTCGTGGGTTTTCGCTGTCATTGGAATGTATCTATCTCCTCCTTGGCCGTTGGGCCAAATGAGCTCAAAATCGGTGAACACGATCTAGACAAGTGGGACTTCAAAAGTTATCCACATTTTTTGGAAAAGTTGCATCTTTTTTTTGCTACGCTGTCACAAATTTTGCAAAGTTTTCGGGAAAAATGACCACTCCAAAAATTCCTTCAGCTCGGACATACAAACACCGATTTGGCTGAAATGTGAAACAGACGTGTATCTCCCAGGTCTACATCCATTTATCTAAAAACATTCTGATATTGTACTATAGCGCCCCCTACAAATCTACTTGTATTAAAATGGCTGTAGTTCAGACATACGAACACAGATTTGGCTCAAATTTTACTCAGACGTCTGTCTCCCAGGTCTACACCTGTCTGTCATACAACATTGTTATTTCACACTATAGCGCCCCCTACAGATTCACCAAATACACTGTTAGTAAAATGACAGTAGATCGGACATACGAACACGGATTTGGCTGAAATTTGACTCAGACATTTATCTCTCGCTCCTACACCAGTTTATCAATAGAAATTGTGATTTTGCTCTATAGTGCCCTCTACAAAATCACCTTTACTAAAATGGCGATAGATCAGGCATACAAACACCGATTTGGCTGAAATTTGCCTTGGGCGTTGTGTGGGGAGGCGGTCGCCAGGGGAGGCGGTCGCCAGGGGAGGCGGGTCGCGAGGGATAGTGAAGGCCTATGAGACTGCTTGCCGTTTTAATTTACTGTTGCTGTCGCTTGTGAGGAAGTCATCAAATTATGTTCCCACCAATGTCAACATCATGATTACTCCCATGCTACTATAGTACATCACACAAAAAAAAGGAAAAAAATAAAACAGACTATGAAAACGATGACATGACTGACTCTGTGGGTTAAACAGAAGAACTGTTCAGCTGATGCTTCCACATCTCATAGAAAAATAAGTGCGTGTCAGTGAGCAGGCTGCAACACGTAAGCACATATGTGGAAGTTTATACATGTATATGGTGTAAATGTTCATACCTCTACCTGTGTGTACTGGACCCACACACATACATCCTCTGAGTCATCCAGCTCATTTCATCACAGTACAAGCCACGAGGCCTCATAAACATTTCACCGTTGACAGGGCCGTAAATCTCAGCTTGATGGAGTGAAGGGCAATGATTCATGACCAAGGGGCTTTTACCTGAAATCAGTTTGTGTGTGTTAACAATTTTAACAGCATTCACAGTGAAAAACATTAAAAGTAAAAGAGTTCTGACAGTGCAGGTGTGTTCAAAGTAGTGGGAAAATTCTTCAAAACGTACATGTTTGGGAATTTTCAGCTGTTAGAGTTACTACTTTATAGAATTGGAGGTGGGGGGGAGGGTGCAAAATGACCTATCATCATATTAACATTGAATAAAATAACCAACAAAATGAATGAAATGAGCAATAAAATGAACAAAATACCAACAAAATGAATGAAATGAGCAACAAAATGACCAATGTAACCAACACAATGAACAAAATAAGCATGAAAACAAACAAAATAATCAACAAAGTTACTCAGTTTTGTGGGTATCGGCCGGGAATTTAGGCAGAAAAAAAGTCACAATTGAGATACAAAGTCATGAGATTTAAAAAAAAAAAAATTACAATTACAAAATTACAAATGTGATTTAAAAAAGGCATTATTTTAAGAGGAAAAAGTCAAAATTGTAAGATAATAGTCATAAATATAATATACAATATCACAGTTTCTTTCCTCTACTGATTTTTCCTCTGGTGACTTATTTTTCATACTTTCACATCTGTTTAGTTTAAAATATAATGAGTTTATTCAAAGAATGTAAAGGGTATAAAGTACATATATTTATATAAATGTAAAGAGTATAAAGTACAAATATTTCTATACATGTAAAGAGTATAAAGTACATATATTTATATAAATGTAAAGAGTATAAAGTACAGATATTTATATAAATGTAAAGAGTAAACATAAAAAGTTGCCAGAAAAATGTATACTCAAGTACAGACACCTAAAAAAATTAACTTAAGAATAATGAAGTACTTTTACTTACTTATTTTCCACCTCTGAAAATAACATCCAAAAGAATGAAATAATCAATAAGAAACAAATTAACCAAAATAACTAATCAAAATGAATAAAATGTATGGACAGATGATACAGGACTCAGACCTATGTACAGGCGCAGCTCTCCACCAGCAGTAAAACACCATAAATCACATTCTTTTCAGTAAATACAGTGAAACATCTGTGATTTAACAGATTGAGTCATAAATAAAAGTCTTCTAACACTGTTACAAGATTAAAAGTGCTTGTTTATCTGGTCGCATCCATAACAAACACTGCAAAAACTGAAAATTAACGTCACAGATGTTTAATTGACGTTGGGAAACATCTGTTATTGACACTACCCTGGACAAAAAGAACCAATAAAACGAATTGAACTTAAACTTAAAGACCAGAGTATTTTTCTTCTTCAGGTTTTTTTTTTTCTTCCCTCCTTCCTGTTACGTCTGTGTGCGACGTCCAAACACGTGTCGGAGACGAATCCTGGCGAAAACATCGTAGGGTTAGAGCTGAAACAGAAAGGATTTACGAGGCCTTTATGTCAGAACAGCCTGTTCAGGTGGACGTGGAGACAACTCTGTATTTAGGCCAAACACCAGTCAACAAACACTTCTTCAATGTCACAGTTAGAGCCGGCGGGAAGAGAAAAAAAAAAAAAAAACTGAGCAGAGACTGGATCTAGAACGAGCTGTGAATGAAAACTGTGACTGATAAATGAACACACATCAGTTTACACCAGAGTCCAAAGCAATGACCATCAGTGATGAAATGAGGAAGAAGAAGAGTTTACAGATTCAGACAAGTAAGGGGGGGAGAGGGGGGAGAGGGGGGAGAGGGGGGAGAGGGAGAGGGAGGGAGAGAGAGGGGGGGAGAGGGAGAGAGAGAGAGAGAAGGGGGAGAGGGAGGGAGAGAGAGGGAGGGGAGGGAGAGAGGAGAGGGAGAGAGAAGAGGGGGGAGAGAGAGAGTGGGGGGGGGGGGGGGGGAGAGAGGGGGGGTACATTTGTATGATAACGCTTTAGCAATAGTGTATCGAAACAGTCATGCTAATAAAGCACTTTTTGAATTGAATTGAGAGAGGGGGGGTGAAGAGAGAGAGAGAGAGAGAGAGAGGAGAGAGAGAGAGAGAGAGAGAGAGAGAGAGAGAGAGAGAGAGAGAGAGAGAGAGAGAGAGAGAGAGAGAGAGAGAGAGAGAGAGAGAGAGAGATGGCTTTAGTTGCATACATCGAAGGTAGTGAGATAAAGCAAATAGAGGCATGAGGAGGAGGAGGAAGACGAAGAGGGAGGAAAAAGAAAAGGAGGAGAAAGGGAAGGAGTAATAACAAAAAGAAGAGAAAGAGAGGAAAAGGAGGAGAAGAAGAAGAGGGGGAGAAAGGAGGAAAAGGAGACATAGAGAAGGAAGACAGATCAGGAAAATGAGTTAGAAGAGGAGGAAGAAAAGGAAAAAAGTTGGAACAAAAGTAGAAAAAAGAAACAAGACGGTGAAGAAGAGAAAGAACAGGAGAAGAAGAAGAGAAGGAGGAAGAAGAAGAGGAGGGGAGGAAGAGGATAAACTCACTTCATGTAGATGAAAAGAAAAAAGACAAAGGAACCCATTTGACCTTTGACCTTTGACAACCATCCATTAGACTTTATCACAGGTCAAATGAAAAATGAGGGTTAGTTTGAATCTAAAGGAAGTAAAATATATTATGTGACTCATGTAAACACCCAGGTGTGTGTTCAAGTCCTGATCAACATTCAATGTAATATTTATCTGATGTTTTATACCAGTAATGACAACAACAACAAAACAACCAAGAAAATTAAGGAAATAACAAAATTAACAAAATAACTAACAAAACAAATTATATAACAACAAAATAATCAACAAAACAAAGTAAATAACCAACAAAACAAATAAAATAACAACAAAATAACAAACAAAACAAATTAAATAACCAACAAAACAAATTATATAACAACAAAATAACAAACAAAACAAATTAAATAACCAACAAAACAAATTAAATAACAAAATAATCAACAAAACAAATTGAATAACCAACAAAATCAATAAAATAACCTTAAAATGAATACAATAACTATTAAATATCCACAAAATAAGCAACAAAATGAACAAACTAATCATGAAAATGTGTGAAACCCCTGACTTAGTTGAATCCAGCTGCTGTCAGATCCCTGCAGTAGAAATGCTCAGATTCAGATACTTGAGCCCAGGTGGAAGTTTCCACTCAGGAGCATCCGTTTGTCCTGAGGTCATCCTGTCTTTGGGCTGATGTGATGGGAGGGGTCAAAGGTCGTCGCAGGTCAAAGGTCAGGGGGTCGTACAGACAGAGATGTGCACCGTCCTGCCTCCTCCGCCTCAGGGCGTCAGATCAGGTTTACGTTTTAACACAAACACAACAGCACCGGAGACGACGTGGACTCAGGTATGTGGGCGGGGCTTGACATTTTAAAGGGACAGTCCACTTTAATGTCAGTAAATCCATTTAAACACTGCTGCCAGTCCAGTCTGTGTCTTAATCTGACACAGAAGTCAACAGTTAATCCTTAAATTCCCAAATGTCCGCCTTTAACCCGTAAAGACCCAGATCTGTATCAGCTTTAGGACCACATAATGTAAGTGGTCTGGGGTCAGATTAGTACTGTTCAGGTGAGACACGGGTCACATATGGGTTAAAAAAATTGGATTTAGGCCACATTTACCTGCATCTGAATGGAGCCATAAAAGCAGCTGTGGGTCTTTAGGGTTAATGTAGAAAGCTGTTTTTATTAGATGTGAGTTCATGTCAGTTCCGACGGCTCCAGATAAAACCTGCAGTCATTTCATCTCATCATCATGAACCAACACCGTCTTCACACCCCTGCACACGCTCACATCCACCCGCATGTTTTTACAACACTAAAGATACGCCCATTGAGCACCAGAGTCGCAATATTACAATAACAAACATGCAGGGCCGTGTTAACAGCATTATGGGCCCTGGGCAAAGCACTGACCTGGGGCCCCTTCCACAACTAATAGGAAAAAAAACTCTACATTAACCTGTAAATTAAATAGTTTTATTTTATTTTTTCCATATTATTGCCCTGCCCCCCAAAGTGGAGAGGGGTAATAATAGAGAAGAAAACAAAAAGGGTTAAGACGCCGACAGAAGAAACCAAACAAGAAGTAAAGAATCTACATCAATGCAACAACCTGCCACAAAACACACACAAAACACACAGACAAAAACATACACACAAAACCAGGGTGCATGAGGTCAAAGGTCGCAGCCTCCCTGTGAACTGAGCAGACAGCCGTGACTGACAGGACGACAGGACCCCTGCTGAGGAGGCTGACAGGTCGCCACGGTGACTGACAGGCGCTGATGTTGTCGCCGCGGTAACAGTGGAGGGCCCACATGCAGGGATCAGGGATTAAAGACCAGAATGGGGCTGGGGTCAGTGATGGAGGAGCGATACCCCTCAGAGAACGTGTCCATCAGGCTTTTTATCGGCGTTGCTGATGTGACGACCAATCAAACCCTGGAGCAGCAGGTGAAGGGTTGTGGGTGGGGCTTAAGGGGATTGTTTATCCTGTGAGAGTGATGGTTGCAGTCAGAGATGAAGCATGAACATGGAGTTAAAGGTGGGGGGTGGGGTCTTTTTTGGAACATTTTTTTACCATATTGCTTGAAAACCTCTTCATGATCCCATATCACTGAAATAGAATGTTTGCAAAACAACAAACAAATGTTTTAGTCTAATCTAGAGGGTGGAACCAGGGGAAAACTCCAGCCAATCATTTCACTGATCATCTTTACAATGATTGATCTGCTGATACGTCCATCAAATATCAGTCCACCCCCCCCCCCCCCCCCCTCCCCTTCTGTGCATTCACATAAACAGCTATGGTGGAAAAGACGACAACCAGCAGCAAAACCAAAGTAAAAAACGGTTCGAAAAAGTTACGGCCATGAGGAAGAGGAGCAAAGAACGGAGCAGGACAAGGGTGGGAATTGCTACGACTTTCCAGAACTGGCGTCAACTGGAAAAAGAAAAGGGTCAAAGGTGAACATGTTTGTACTGGACGATAAGATGATACCGTTATGATTATATAATATTTCGACATGCTAATCACTTATGGGTATCGTATTCACCCCATTAGTGAGAAAGTGTCAGATATTGACCAAACAGAATGTTCCGGCAGGTTTAGCTCAGTTACCAACTGTGTGTGTAAACTGTTGGTGTAACATCATAAACTATTGTCCTTATACTTTAGTTATTCCATGGTGTTTATTTAAACCTTTTGTTAGCGAAGCTGCATGTGACACAAACTGAGAAATGTTGATTATTGTTTTATTATTTAGGATGATAATTGACGTTGAGTTCTGGTGAATGTTCCTCAATTTTGGTCCCCATAGTGTCAGAGGTGCCCATGGTGTGACTGTGTAAACATTTCAATGTCCCCATAAAGCTGGTAAAACAAGCACACACACACACACACACACACACTCTCTCTCTCTGTTATGTCTTGTTTTTTCACCTCCTCTCCCTCCCGTCCTCCTCAGTCTCCCTCCCGTCCTCCTCAGTCCCCCTCCCGTCCTCCTCAGTCTCCCTCCCGTCCTCCTCAGTCTCCCTCCCGTCCTCCTCAGTCTCCCTCCCGTCCTCCTCAGTCCCCCTCCCGTCCTCCTCAGTCTCCTTCCCGTCCTCCTCAGTCTCCCTCCCGTCCTCCTCAGTCTCCTTCCCGTCCTCCTCAGTCTCCCTCCCGTCCTCCTCAGTCTCCTTCCCGTCCTCCTCAGTCTCCTGTCCTCCTCTTATTAAAGGTGAAGGATAGAGGGATCATGCCACACAGAAAAGAAAAGGATTATTTGTTGGTTATAAATCTGTCAAGTCTTAACTAATCCCAAGTGTTTTAGTTCCACTAAGCTCCGTAATAGACCGTGGAATGACAGGAACGTCAGCGTGTGAAACCCCTTCAACCCAAACCCTGCTGATGGTTTCATACCTTCAGTCCAAAACTGACCAATGGGACGCAAGGTCAGCGTCCAGCCACCGAGTGGGCTGATCCAATAAGAGGACAAGGTGGCCAGAGAACTGGAGGGGGGGGGTGAACTTCCTTCCCAAAAACCTCCTCAGGTCTTACCGTGGAGAATAATCGGATTCTACGCAGCTTAGTGGGAATTTGACCAAAAAAAACTGTCTTGGTATTATGACTTCTTTGTTTGGTGGATGCCTTTATCTCTGGGTGAATTAGGGGGATTATTCTTTTATTCCAGCCTCCAACCCATAATACTGGAAAATGGTTTCCTCCATAATTGGGTCTAAGTGCCCTTGTTTAGTGTGGAACAGAAGCAGAGTACTGGTACGACCCAGCATGGAGGCTGGTTCCACCACAGGACAGATTTCCACGTTTGGATTTGGGTTTTTATTTCTCTGTGAGAAAAACAACCTCTGTATCGTTGAGTGGTCATTAATGGATGTGAAGCAGACAGAGAAAAAACTACAATCTGGAACCAGAGGGTGGAGGGTGGAGGGTGGGAAGCAGATGGTGGAGTTGATGGGAAAAGTCTCAGGTGACCAGGTCCAGTCCAAACCCTAACCTGTTGTCCTGAATTGTATTTTATTTTAGTTAAACAATTTGCAGTCTTTTTATAGATCTTTTTTTTTACCAAATTTGTTCAGTCATTATTCACTGGTTTTTATTGAGTTACCCCCCCCCTTTTTTTGTTTGTGATCTTATTCATTATGTGATTATAATGTGTTGTCAGGCATGTTAATTTAACCATTTAGAATTTTTAAAATTTTCCTCTTAAATCTGTATCGTTCAATTGTTTGATTTTCAAAATAAAACCCAAAATAAAACAATTAAACAACAACTTGTTTCTTCATTATTTGTTTCTAAAATCTAATTAAAACAAGGCGGTCAGAGACAGTAGACCATCGCCAAGGCTTGATATGTCATCATATGATGTCAAAAGGTGACATGATGGAGCCATAGGTGTTGAAGGTTAGGGGTCAAAGGTTAGGGTTATAGGTGTTGACCCATCTGATGTCTGAAGGTTAGGGGTCAAAGGTTATGGTTATAGGTGTTGAACCATCTGATGTCTTAAGGTTAGGGGTCAAAGGTTATGGTTATAGGTGTTGACCCATCTGATGTCTGAAGGTTAGGGGTCAAAGGTTAGGGTTATAGGTGTTGACCCATCTGATGTCTGACAGTTAGGGGTCAAAGGTTAGGGTTATAGGTGTTTGACCCATCTTATGTCTGAAGGATAGGGGTCAAAGGTTAAGGTTATAGGTGTTGACCCATCTGATGTCTGAAGGTTAGGGGTCAAAGGGTAGGGTTATAGGTGTTGACCCATCTGATGTCTGAAGATTAGGGGTCAAAGGTTAGGGTTATAGGTGTTGACCCATCTGATGTCTGAAGGTTAGGGGTCAAAGGTTAGGGTTATAGGTGTTGACCCATCTGATGTCTGAAGGTCAGACCATGTAAATGAAAAAACCCACCTGAGATATTACCACTGATGTTTTAACTGTTGACCTTTGACCTTCTTTGCTCAAAATTGAATGGGTTCTTCCTTGACCCATTATCTATCATTCCTGAAAGTTTCATCAAAATCTGTTCAGAATTTTTTGCGTAATCCTGCTGACAGACAGACAGGCAGCTCGTTGGTGGAGGTAAAAACGGATAATGATCAGTTTTTTCAGTTTTCCTTTTTGTGTTTAAATGAATAATAGAAAAAAACTGATCATTTCTGGTTTTAGTTTGAAAAACGAATGATAGCCAAATTCTCTTACGTTACTTCGTGTCACTTGTTTTTACTTTACACGTCACATATTTGTTATACATTTTATTTAACAGAGACTGTGTTCCACTGTGTATAAGAAAAAGAAAAAGGAGATGAATACTATGTTTGACCTTGAATTTCAATATTGTACCACCTCATCATCTGAACTCGCTTTATCCTCACTAGGGTCACAGGGGTCACTGGGGGCCTAATCCAGTTACAATGGGTGAAGGCAGGGTCAGAGGTCACCCTGTATGAGTCTCCAGTTCATCTCAGGACTGAACATATATAGACAAACAATCACTGTCACATTCACACCTATGGGTGATTTAGATTAACCAGTTAACTAGTTAACCTATCAACAAACAGCACAACAGAAAACCCTAACCCTAACCCAGGGTCCTTCTGTCTGTGAGGCACAAGTGCATAGCCCAAAAAAATACAAAACAATTAAATTCTACTCAAATTTTTCAGTTATTTCATAAGGATTTTGTTATTATCTATTGTTTTTTTTCGTCTCCGGTGCCTTTTAAAAAAGGGCCCCAGTTCACTACTTTGCCCTGGGCCCATAATACAGTTAAGACGGCCCTGTCTTAACTGGGAATGTATATTTATTCTGTATTTACCAAAGGTACAGATGTAAGAAACACAGTAAAAAGCAGGTGTGACTGTGGACACTCCTGGATGTTGTGGTTCGGTGAGTTTCCATGGTAACGGCTGCCTAAGTGCTTCATCACTCGTCTCATTGTTGCTAAATCCAAGGACGAACCCGTGGCGGACCGACCTGACCGGTCACGCTCCGTCAGCTCCAGCCTCGTTCAGCCACTAATGACCTCAGATCCAACGCCCATCCATCTCCAACCCTCACAGGACGCCGTCGTCCGTGACCGCCAGCAGGCCCCGCCCACAACAGCAACATTTAACAACCCCCTGACACCCAAAACGTTCCAGATGTGCATGTGTGCAAACCACAGATACAGTGAATATTTTAAAATAAATCAAACCAGAGCTCAAATAACAGATAATATAAACCCAATTACCTAAATGTCTTTTCAATAATCAGGAAGTGGGTTTGGACAGAGGACAGACCACATCCAGGTCAGAGGACGTGGACTCAGGTCATAGATTAGTAGAATTAAACAAATTCACTGGTCTATACCGGGACTTGACCCCCATGGTGCAACAGTTCCACCCATCACAACAGGGGGTCTGCAGACCCCCTGACTGATCAATAATCTTTAAATCTGAACCTCAAAGGTTTCAAAAACCAATAGATGTAATATTGTAACATTTGGTTGATTTTTATTTTTTGTAAATTATGGTCCATGGGTACAACTGACACACACACACACACACACACACACACACACACACACACACACATTTCCATGTCTCATGAGAACCAAGTTTGTAATCAAGTATACAATATAATAATAAACATTACAAAATTCAATTACATTTAAAATAAATAAATTAATAATAATAATTAAATCAATAATATAATGAATATATATAATATTTTTTATATCCATAAAAAAAAATAATCTCATCTTCAAACCATTGCACTTGTTTCCCTCATGCCTTATGGGGACTTCCGTAAAAAACAAGTTAATGTATTTATAGGGCCACATCATTTCTATTTTACTAGTGGGGACATTTATATTTAACCCTATTGGTCCTTTTGGTCCCCACAGTGTCAGAGTTCCCCATGGTGTGACTGTGTAAACATATCAATGTCCTCATAAAGATAGGAATACAAGGACACGCACACACACTCTGTTTCTTTCCCATATTCAGTCAGATGCTGCTGCAGCTTCATTCACTGTTTGCTCCAACACTAAACATTTAAACTCTCCTCTGCATAAACATCCATGTGTAATCAATCACTGTGATTGATCTGGAGCTTGTTCCTGGTTTCATCAGGTCATAAAACACTTGTTTAAAGGTTACATGTTCTGTATAAAAGCATATTTAACTCATCAGACTAAACACCAGCTGCACTTTGTTTCACGTCAACGATTTCAAGTTACATTTTACAAGGATAAAATAAAATAAAACTGAACCCAAACCCTGGATCCAATAGACTTAATGCAGGGCCGTCAACAGAATTATAGGCCCTGGGCAAAGGGGGGGTGGGGGGACGACTGAAATGTATTAATTTGATAGTTTAAATTAAACACATGTTAGAACCCATTTCAGAACCTATTAATTCATTAATCATAACCACAGAACTGTTGCTAATGCTACAAACATGGTGTCGTCAAAATCATGCATTCTCGCTTTGTTAATGTTTTAATTCTTTTAATGGTGAACCTTTAAAAAAAAGTAATTAAATGCTCATTTTGGAATATATTTGAAAAAAAATTGGTGAACTATGAGGAAAAAATGCTGGCAAACATTTTTCATGTACTTGAAGTGATTTGTGCCCAAACTGTCAAATAGGAATAAAAAAAAAAACACTGTCAAATTCATTCTGACTGAATGTTAACTTCACATTGGATGAACATGAGCAGATTTATTCAAAGGTTGACATGGATCCAAAAAACTAATACAGCATTTACCCATTTAAGCGATTATCGGAAGTTAAACTCCTTTCAATCAGACCAGTCTGTGATGGTTACAACATACAGACTTATTGTGATGATTAGAAAATTAACCCTCTGGTGTCCAGGTGAACATATTATACACATTTCGTTTAAAGTTCATGTTATTTTTTGCACTTTTGGCAATTGTATTTTCATTTCAGAAACAAATCAAAGACTGGTGATTAATTAACTTTTGTTTTGAAACACTTAAACTAAAATTTAAAATTGATTGGTTTTCATTTTCTCAAATAAAAAATAATGTTACAACCTGACAGGCATGTTCTCCTCGTGTCTGCGTGGGCTTTCTCCAGTTTCCTCCCACCATCCAAACACATGCACTTATAGGTTAACTGGTTAACTAGTTAACTGGTTAATCTAAATCGTCCATAGGTATGAATGTAACAGTGATTGTTTGTCTATATATGTTCAGTCCTGAGATGAACTGGAGACTCATACAGGGTGACCTCTGACCTCGCCTTCACCCACTGTAGCTGGATTAGGCTCTCAGTGACCCCTGTGACCCTAGTGAGGATAAAGCAGGTTCAGATGACGAGACAAGAGGGAATGACCTGACAGAAATGGAAAAATAAAGAAACAGTATTGTTTTGGGGTTTTTTTTGTTAAAGAGAGCGATGATGCGTGGGACACAAAGATTCTCCCTCCATGAATGTCTATGAACTACCAAAGACATGCATGTGCCCCTCCCCCTCCTCCACTGATCACCACCAAATTTTTATTATCAGTTGTTCATTGTGCTAGTATCAACATTTCCTGAAAATTTCAGCCAAATCCGTCTATAACTTTTTGAGTTATGTTGCACACAGAGACAAACATAAATTCTGGCAGAAACTTAACTCTGCATTCCTTGGCGGAGTAAAATATAAATTAAATATAACTTATTTTTAATAAAATAGCCTCACAAGTGGTGCCAGGGACAACAAACCAATCCATCTTGCCAATGTTTTAGCTCTTAATGGACAAAATGTGAGACGAGTGGTTTGATCTTTCCAAGTCACTCAAGGTCAAAGGTCATGAAACCCAAGCCAGGTTTTCTATCTCTCAATAATAGTAACCAAGTCTCCATCTCCACTATTTTTTTTACTCCATTTTACTTTTTTTAGGTATTGACTGTGTGACCCTTGACCTCTTGGGTCAACAATAGGCCAAAATCTATACACACAAGATGCAGAATTAAAAGACCGGCATTTTGGGACTCACTGTAAGACTGTAAGATGAAGAGTAAAAGTTGTGTCAAAAGTTTTATTTGGACCTGGACCTTTATTGTGAACTTGACCTTTGACCTACTTTCACTAAAATATAATGGGATCTATTCTGCATCACCTCTCACCTCTACAGAGAATTTAAAGGAAAATGGTCGAGTAGTTTTTGCATAATGTTTCTGACAAACAAACAAAAGAACCGAACAATAACAATACTGTCTTTTTATGGGGGTGAGAAAGTCACACTGTTGTGGACATGACAGTTGAAAGGAAATGATCCATGATGGGAAATCCCCTTAAAAACAGTCCTTTATTAACATGAGTCCTTACATATCTGGATTAATATGACCCATGATTCCACGGGTTAATGTATTTGTTTCGTATAATAGTAATAATAATAATTCCACAACATGTGAAGGCAGCATAAGTCACAGCTGAGTCGAATTAAATCAGACTGGTTTACATACGTCAGAACACTCCTTCACTCACTGAAAGCTAAACACAAAAGCGTGATGATTTTCTTTGTGCTGCTGAGTGTGAGCGGATGTTCAGTCACGTCCAAGCGACCACACATGAAGCCGAGCGACGCACAAACAACCTGAGCGACACGCTACAAGTGTAAAGGAGAAAGTATTCCTGAGTGACACAACAGCTGCTGAGCATCTACAAAGAGCATCTGTCACTCACACGTCTGCATCTACAGGACCACGCCCCAACAGGAAACACCCAGACCAGGCCACGCCCCAACAGGAAACAGCCTGACCAGACCACGCCCCAACAGGAAACAGCCAGACCAGGCCACGCCCCAACAGGAAACAGCCAGACCAGACCACGCCCCAACAGGAAACAGCCAGACCAGGCCCCGCCCCAACAGGAAACAGTCAGACCAGGCCACGCCCCCAACAGGAAACAGTCATATCTGAGTAACATAATATTTTTTCCTCCTCCTTTTGAACTGTGCAAATTTACACTTGTTTGCATTGATGACACATTCTGTTCATTTGAATATTTTATTTTTATTTGATTTTGTTTCTTTGTATGTTATACATAAATAAATAAATTAGAAAAGCACTCTCAGAGCAAACCTCCGCCAAGGCAGACCCAAGACAGAGAGGTCCACCAAGTAAGTTATATTTTTACCAGATTTTGTCTGCCCGTTAGTAAGGTAACTCAAAAACTAACTAACTAACTGACAGACAGACAGACACACAGACAGACAGACAGACAGACAGACTAACTAACTAACTAACTAACAGACAGACAAACTCCAGTAAAAACATAAACTTTTTTGCAGAGGTAATAAATAGTGTTCTTTTGGTTGTAATGTTTTGATGCAGTTCCTTTTGTTCTACCTATATTTGTATAGCAGTATTCAGTTTTCCTCTAACAGTACTTTGCAGAATTTCTGCAGTACCTTTAGAATATTTTGTGGTACTTTCCAGTATTTTTGCAGTAGTTGTATTTGTCCTGTGGTTCTACTACAGATCCTTTCATCCTGTTCTTCCAGTAAAAGTCTATTTTCCTCCACATGGTCGTAAACATGAGGACAGATACTATCAGACAGTGAAACATTTAATCGTATGTGTGTGTGCGTGCGTGCGTGTGTGTGTGTGCGTGTGTGTGTGTGTGTGTGGCCACTCCCCTTCCATCCATCACAGGGTTGACAGAACCCTTAGTGGATCTGAAGGTGAAGGGACACATATTAGGTCTGTCCACAGGAAGGACAGACTTCTGCCTCTAGTCTTTTTTCCATGGTTCATCTGTTTAAACTTTACACATATTCACTAAATGTGTGTTTGTCTTTTTAATCCAAATGTGTTTTTTCTTCTGGTTGATGTCAGTAGAAGTCACTCCATAAATACCTGTGGTTTTGAATCTTACTAAGGGGGTGTAGGGACCCCATTCATGGTCCACATGGTGACTGTGAAACCAGCTGGAGGTAAAACACTGGTCCCCATTAGGACAAAACCAAAAAGTCAGACTTGAAATGTTATGGTATACCAGCCATTACAAGTCAAAACAATCATAGACGGCTTTGGTTGAACACAATTAGATGAAAGGATTGGACCCAAACTATCATTTGTTTATATCTAACTCCCACAATTCCTTTCACTCCGGCAGTTTACTGTGACTCTACTGGAACGTTACAAAGTCACCAGTCATGGTTTGAAGTTGTGACTAATACGATCGAAAACACAAACTGAATTATTCTCCAGGTTTCATCAAATGAACCATTAACTTTATAATCTTTTTTTTTTTTTGCCAGTTTCATCGTCTTTGTTCTCCACTTCTTCTTCTCCTCCTCTTTCTTCACTTTCTTCTTCTTCCTCCTCTTTCTTCTTCTTCCTCCTCTACGTTCTTCTTCCCTTTCTTCTCCCCCCTCCCTCTTCTCCTCGTTTCTTCTTCACTTCTTTTTCTTCTTGTCCTCTTTCTCCTTCTTTGCATTCTTCTTTCCTCCTCCTTGTTCACTTTCTCCTCCTCTTCCTCCTCCTCCTTTGTCTTCTCCACATTTTTCTTCTTCTCTTTTTTGTCTACTTTCTTCTTCTCCACTTTCTTCCAGAGGTGGGGATTTCCAGGTCCATCAAGTCAAAGTCCTGCCATGTATTGATTCAAACCTGTTCATTGAACCAGCCCATTTTGATGAGCACAATGCCTCATCCAGGTAAATGGGATAATTAGTGGAATCACCTGTGTTCAGTGAACAGGTTTGAAGTAATACATGGTAGGACTTTGACTTGATGGACCTGGAAATCCCCACCTCTGCTTTCTTCACAGATGGACACAAGTGAAAACACCACTGTTCACCATCACATAATAAATACAGTCTCAACTACACCGAATAAATAGAAGGTTCTGGTACAACTCCATCTACTTCCAAAATGCAGTTAGTAAAAGAACTATCTCATCATATAGAAGTACAGACTAAATGCTCTAAAAATACCCTAAATACAGACCTATATTGTAGTTTTTACCCTGTACTGAGCACAAATACTGGGTTATTTTCAGGGTAATGAGCAGCTGCACCTGAGGAAACTCTGGGATTTTCACTTCAAAGCCTCAATTAGTTCATTATCCAAAGAAACGCCACGTCTAAAACACACAACTATGCGTCCACTCACCTCCCATCGCCATAAATTCAGAATAAAATTTGTGTCAAAGGTTGTGATGGACATACCAACAGATTCCTCTGGATGTTGATTGGCTGTCAGATGCAGGCGGACGCGCTGCAGATGGTGTTTGATGTGGAAATCAAAGTGTGTTCGACGGCTGCAAACAGAAAAAAACCCATTAAAGTGTTATGTCAGCACATGTTTTAGGTGGGATCTGTCAAAACAGGAGTGAATACAGAGATAAATGAGCTCAATGAAGAAGAAAAAAAAAAAAAAAACAAGAGATGAAGCTGTCAAAATGAATGCATTTCATTGATTAAAGGAATAGTTCACTTACCTGACTCACATCATTGTGGTGGAGTTTCACTACGCTCACGCAACCATCCGAGTATGATGTGGTTCAGATTTTCTTCAAAACAAAGGAGCCAATCAGTGTCGCCTGGTAGGACTACCCCATGACTGGGGTAGCTTGTCATGGCTTGAGTTCAACGTGAGTGGCTGAAGCGGCACATCAGTCAAGATGATGGACAAATTCTTCCTCCTTTGAAAACTGATCGGTTGAAGGGTCCCAGGTGGTATCATGAGATACCATCTGGTGAAAGTCAGGTTAATAGTTCATTATTTTTCACATGAATTCGTATAGAATCAGTATTGATTTACTCTGGTGCACCCACAGTGACTTACCCCCGATAGTGTCCTATGAGCCCAGTTCTTTTCCGGTGTTGGTCAAAGCGTAAGCTGTCCCGGCAGGTTTCCTGGAGTCAACAAAATACGATATGTTCGAATGAGTGATTTATTTGCATAGCAAAAATAAAACTCACACCTCATAATTGCTTGGAGCTACTTTCTATCAATAGCGATCAATGTTCGTTGTCACTGCTAACAGCTGTGCGTCTTAGCAAACTACTTTCATCAGTTGTTCAGCAGTGTTTGCGGCTGCTCATGCAGGTCCAAAAAAAAAGGTTCAAATTTTGTTACATTTTCCTTAGAGTTGTTCACATTTGTTTAGGTTATTCACATTTTATTGTTACAGGATAGTTTATAAATGTAAATATTTTCATAATTTTATTTTTTTTTGCTGTCAAACACTGGTAAAAAATGTAAGTTGTCATCATTTATAGGCAAAAAAAATGAGTACAAAATATGAAGTAATTTAATAGGTTATTATGCTCTTCATCCAATGGGTCGCATTGGAACAGTTAGTGGGCCGTATTTGGCCCCTGGGCCACATGTTTGAGACCACTACTTTCCTGGATTATGTTCACTGGATGTTACCAACAAAACCATTCCACGTTTGTCTGGATCGACAGAGGATTGATCAGATGACGATAAAAGCCTTCAATATAAAATAAGCCAAATTTCTCCTATTTGTCTTTTGTGTATGTGGTGTTACTGTTGCACTTCAGAATGGGTTAGGTATTCAGGAAGAGGAGTTTGTTCACTTTTATTTGACGTGTGACAAGTGCAGGTGCATTAATGTGGGAGCTGGATATATAGGCGTTATTAAAATAATGTCATCTGGATTCTAACCCACATTCTTTATTACAACACTGCTCTGTTTGCAGTTGTGCTGTTTTCCATTACTGCTGTACTTTTATTCCAGGAACTACTTTATTTTGTTTTTACACTTAATTTGTATTTTGTGCTGGAACAAGAAAAATATGTTTGAAAATTATTTAGTTTTTCAGTCCCTTTAACCCCTGACGTGTCTATGCTGAGCCTTCTGAATGTGGAATTTATTTAACCCTTGTGCAGTCCTTTGGGTCAAAGTGACCCGGTGGCTCACAAATGTACCTTTTCATACGTACTGTATGGTGCCATTACTTATTACTTACTACAGTAAAATATCCTTGGGGGGTGATGAGTCTATGGAACTGAACTTTGGAATCTGGGACTTTAAGACCTGATTGTAGGACACAGCCTGTGCGCCTTGTACGAAGGACCGCACAAGGGTTAAATACAGTGGTACCTCTACTTACCAAAGACCCCGTTAACCAAACAACGAAAAACCTTTACCTCAATTTTTCGTTTCTGAATACGAAAGAAAATTCTATTTACGAAAGGAAACCGAAACCCCTGAGACATAAATACTATGTCCATTACTGTAGGTCGGCACTAGGTCATAGATGGAATCGGGGCGGAAGTAACAGAATCCAATATGGCGGCCACCGAGTTGGTACCCGCTGATCAACGGGCAATCATTTTCACTCTTGGATCAAAGTTCAAAGCCTACGAGGCTTAGAGTCATTTTTCATTCTTGTTGTGATGCAATCACAGTTTATTTTCCAATTACTGCTAATGCTGGACTTTTTAATGATACTGTAGAATACATAAATTATTCACTTTTGGCTGTTTTAAAATCCAGTAAATTAAGCTAAATAGATCAAAAATCATTCTGAAGCGTGTCGACGGGGCCATTCTTTTACTTCCATACGTAACTACGTCATGTATGTAAAAAAAACTGTATGTAGCATCCCATTGGCTATGAGCGAGCTACCCATGATGCTTTTGGTGAGCCTTTGACCCTCACTCATCACAGTGTTCTAATCATACACACGTAAAGAACAGTGCCACCGTTGTCCTGCGACAGCAGCTCCATGGACAGAACTCCGTAATAAATACAGTCAACAAACAAACAAAAAAACAACACTAGAGGCAAAAAGAAAAATGACAAGGAAATCTGGAGTCACTGCTCTGCATTTCACCCTTCATTCCACAGCTTGAAATGAGCATGCTCAGATGTCCATGGAAAGAACACAGTGTATCACCACAACTGCAAAATGAAAAAACTGTTCAATTTATATACATTTTAAATAAATCCTACATTCAGAATGCTCAGCACAGACATGTCAGGGGTTAAAGGGACTTAAATAAAAGTAAAAAAAAAAAAAAATTCCAATCATATTTTTCTTGTTCCAGCACAAAATACAAATGAAGTGTAAAAACAAAATAAAGTAGTTCCTGGAATAAAAGTACAGCAGTAATGGAAAACAGCACAACTGCAGACAGAGCAGTGTTGTAATAAAGTATGTGGGTCAGAATCCAGATTAGAGTCCAAACAAACATTCCAGCCCCTGTGATTAGCATGTGTGTGTGTGTGTGTGTGTGTGTTACTCACCTGACTGTAGGCCTCTTTGTGGACTTCTGGACCTTCACGGTTCTGGACCTGGCTCTGATGACAGTCACATCTGGAAACAACAGGATGAAATCACAGTGTGAAATGAGATGAACTGTTACTGACGGAGCGACGACACCAACCAACCAGAGCTGAACGATTGTAGCGCATCACCCATTAATCAACATGAACCAATGTGTAACTGATGTATGAACACTTTTGCTACAGAGGTTCTGCCTCTGGTCCATTAACAGCAAGTGTGTGACTTTCACTTTCACTTCTGCTCTGACAGTCCCGCTACCCCAACTGGAAACCTAACAGCACTTGGATCAGGTATAAATGTAAACAACAAACCCCACCCCTCACAAATGTTTACGCTCTTAAAGCACATCTCCATCTCAAACTAGTATTCTGAAAATGCCTAATCCCCCATTTTGTGCCAATCTCCAGTTTCTGTGACAACCCACTGTTGAATTAGAGACAATGTGATTTTGACCTTTCTGCTAAATGCAACCTTGACCTTTGACCTCAAGTAGGGAAGAGTGACCTAGCATGAAAAAATCAATAGTCAGAGTGCGAATGGGCACAAAGGCTACGTTTATACAGAGACGATGAAAACAGAAGATGCAATGGTGTCGTCTCGTCTTCAGTTTTTCATCCGTGTTTAGACGAGCGTATTCAGGAGGAAATCCATGTTTATACAAAGATGCAACAGTAGGCGAAATACGATTGGATATGCATGCCAGGCCACGATGGGACTGTGATAGAACGCCGCTATGTCCTTTTCTGTTTTTGACGTAATTGTCCACCCGTCTCTGTTCGACTACGTTATGTGTGTAATGTCTGTACAATAGTTGAAACGACTCCTGTACATTTACTAGAACTGCTAATGCTAATGCTAATGCTAGTGCAGCTGGAAGGCACACGTTTGTTGCTTTACCTGCTCAGCGTATGAATGAAACGTGGAAATGTATGTGACGAAAAAGACGCCCACAACATGAACATGTACATTTCTTGTCATTTAGACGGAGACAAAACCCAGCACGTCTTCAATACGTCCCACTCTGGAAGGAGTCTTCAGATTTGTGTGTATTCACACCCTGGTGGCGTCGGCTTCGTGTAAATGAAAGGCACTTCAGATAAAATATGTTGTTGTATTTAGCCACAATCGTCCTGGTGTAAATGTCCCTAAGTTTGGGTTGTAGAGCCCCTAAAACAGGTGGATGTCTGCTGACGATGTTTGTGAAATAAAGAAAACCAAATGTTGCTGATCACAACAACATTGTCTTGATGGACAGTGTTTATAGATTTCAATGGCTTCTCTGGTGCCATGATGGTGGTAATGATGTGATGAGACGAGGTGTCACTAATCCAGGAAATAAACTGAACCATGTGACATATGAACAGACTAATGTAGAACTGGAGTTGATAGAGCAGCACAAATATAAATGAGCATGTTCAGACGCCATGTTTGGAATAGTTGGTCTCACCTCCATATTGCATCCACGGGTTGTTTTTCTTTTTACAATGGGAGTCTATGGAAGTGTTGTAACTGTGTTTTCTCTACTACTTTGATCTGTTCCATTTGCATAGCGGCACATCATAGTTACAGGTGTTTTTGACCCATAGAGCTGAACAGATCAACACTCCAACAGGAAACAGTTAAGAGGCCATGACGGATAAAGTGGCCTCCACCCTCATCATCCTCGTCTCCCGTGACTAAAACACTGTCGAGGAGGTGGAACGTTTCCTTGGTCCCTCATGTCACTGATCCAAACCCTGTAGAGCTGTAGATATGACACAGATCAAACAGCTTCTGTTGGATTCACCTGAGCTCAGAGCGTTTCAGGTGTGTTTCAGTACCTGCATGACCTCCATCTGATTCGTATCAGCTGACAACGCTCCACCTGATGAGGAGAAGAAAGATCCATCAGGACACAGCGCTGACATCAGGTCCATTCCACCTTCAATATGAAGAGAAAGATTTATTAGGGTTCTGAAATGATTACAACATTTAAATCATATTAATCACAACGTTACTTTGAAATAATTTTGATTAATCATGATTAAATATAAACTTTTAATCTAAAATAGTTGCATTTCCTTTTCAATGAGCAAACACTCTAGAAAGAAAGGAATACAAGCTGCATTTCCATTACAGTTTTTCCCAAAACAATAGCAATATTCCTAAATTAAAAAAAAAAATATATATATCTATATCTATATCTATATCTATATCTATATCTATATCTATATCTATATATATATATATATATATATATATATATATATATATATATATATATATATCTACGCTTTGAACGTGTTTCCATTGATGGTTGTTCAAGGCAGGAGCATCGTAACTCTCGGGAAATATCATCCCACGAGATTTCATTACTGTCATTTTCTGGGCTTCAGATGCTATCACCCCGATAGCATTAGCATGAATGAATCGGCTAATTCTCTCATCAGTAAAAGTCTCTGGCGAACTCTTTGAAGACACTAACATGTCAAACAAACCAGCTAGTTAACATTGTAAGGGTCTGTACATGTGGTCCCTACATTGTCAGGTTGAAATATTAAGTGTAAATATGCTCAGTACTAAGAAACAACCATTTATAAATGTATGTAGTGTTTTTTACACAGGTCTCGCACTTGACACTTTACAGAGCAGAGATTATATTTATCTGTAAAAAAACAACAACTTAAATATTCAAAAACTAAAAGATAATAAAATGAAACCTTATCTGTGTCTAGTGTAGGAATCACCCGGTTGTAGTTCTCGTGTCCCAGCAGCCAATGGTTGTTATGGTTACAGCTGCCATTTTAGCTCCAAGAAAATGTGATCATGTGACCAAATACGTCATATCCTGTGACATATAATTGTGGAAAAGGTGTTTCCATTGCACTTTTGCTCGATATTAAAATATCGAAACGTCTGAAAAACCACCTCATGTAAGCGTGAAAAATTTGTACCGATATTTGAATGTTTTTTTTTTAAATCCAGGTGTTTCCATTACCATTTTTTATAGCGATATTTACATTTTGCTAATTTCCAAAGGTAATGGAAATGCAGCTAGAGATGGCTGTGAGTCTAGCTGCTTTTTCCATTACCCTTGGAAATGCAGCGAGACGTTTCCAACTTTTTTATCTCATAACTTTGACATTTTATGGTCACACATAAAAAAAAATCTAGTTGAGTGAATCAAATTGAATTGCATAGGGTTATTTGAATTTAATTTAATTCACTCAACAAGATGTTTTTATGTGTGACCTATTGAAGAAGAATTAAGTTGATTCAATGTTTTACTTTTTTTCAGTCCACACACACACACACCCTCACCCTCTTTATCTCTCACATAATCTTTCTTCCATTTGTCGATAAATCCACTATTTACACATGACATAATGTTGGGTCTGTCTCCACACACCTGGCAGGTGATTGTTGCCATGGATATGCAGAGACACCCCATCAGTCAGACTTAGACGGATCTGTTTTAATCTGAGGGAGAATAACATGTTAAGACTCTGTAACAAAAGGCCTGAGATATGAGCCAGACTGGTTTAGTTCAGGTTCTACATTCAAACCAGTTTGATCTGTAGTCCAATAAGAACACAGTAAACTACAAACATGGTCGCCAGAGTCTGTTCTCGGTTTAATGTGAAATTTCCATGAATGAAACAAAACTTATTTAACTAAGCAAAAGCATAAAAGTTTCGTTTTTAAATTCTGCAGGAAGGCTTTAGTGTTTAATTTGTCAATAAGGTCAAAGAAGATTTTTAAAAGTGAAAGCAAAAAATATCAATTCAAAATACCAAATAAAAAATCTCCCCCCCAAAAAATCTGATGAAAAACGTAATGCAACTGAAAAACTGTAATAAAAAATGTGCAGATGGTGTAAAATATTTGCTGTTGCATCTTTCTCGGTTTTTCCTTTTTCCTTTGTTATGACTTCAGCCTTTTTCATTTGCACTCCCTGACTTTTTGATTGTGGTTTTGACACAAACGTAGCTGGTGGGGGCGGGACTTGATTTGGTGGATTACTATTGGTTTATTTATGTTTGATGGACAGATAAGCAAGCGGAGCCGCTTCATACGCTTAATTAACCGACTGTCAAACATAAACCAATTTGTTTAATTGAAACATTTTTTACTTAATTTAAGACTTTTTTTTTAATTTAAAATACATTTTTTGTGGGTGAAAATGAACAAAAACACAAAACAAGGCAGTCAGCGACAGCAGACCTTCACCAAGGCTTGATTTTTCATTCACACGTGACATGATGGAGCCATAGGTGTTGACCCATCTGATGTCTGAAGGTTAGGGTTAGGGGTCAAAGGTTAATGTTATAGGTGTTGACCTATCTGATGTCTGAAGGTTAGGGGTCAAAGGTTAAGTTTATAGGTGTTGACCCATCTGATGCCTGAAGGTTAGTGTTAGGGGTCAAAGGTTAATGTTATAGGTGTTGACCCATCTGATGCCTGAAGGTTAGGGTTAGGGGTCAAAGGTTAGGGTTATAGGTGTTGACCCATCTGATGTCTGAAGGTTATGGTTAGGGGTCAAAGGTTAGGGTTATAGGTGTTGACCCATCTGATGTCTGAAGGTTAGGGGTCAAAGGTTAAGTTTATAGGTGTTGACCCATCTGATGCCTGAAGGTTAAGGTTAGGGGTCAAAGGTTAGGGTTATAAGTGTTGACCCATCTGATGTATGAAGGTTAGGGGTCAAAGGTTAGGGTTATAAGTGTTGACCCATCTGATGCCTGAAGGTTAGGGTTAGGGGTCAAAGGTTAAGGTTATAGGTGTTGACTCATCTGATGTCTGAAGGTGAGATGATGTGAATGAAAAAAACCACTAGATTCTATCTTGTCTGAATCCTATGTTATTATCACTGATGTGTTTTAGCTTTTGACCTTTAGTGTGACCTTTGACCTTCATTGCTCAAAACCTAATGGGTTCTTCCTTGACCCATTATCTATCATTCCTGAAAGTTTCTTTTATGCGTAATCCTGCTGACAGACAGACAGACAGACAAACAGACTCGAATTTAATACCTCCTTGGCGGAGGAAATAAGGTTGGAAAGTTTGGAGAAAGTGGACCTGTACTGGACTCTGTTACTGACCCTGTACTTCTTATTTATCGTCCTGTCACATCTGTTTAGTTTGAAAAAGTACAGAGCCTATTCTGAGAATGTACAAATACAAAGTACAAATTATTTATTCAAAATTGCAGGGAGTTAAAAATAAAAAAGTTGCCAGAAAAATAAATACTCACGTAAAGTCCAGATTCTCAGTTCTGGTTATCACCAATAGCTGAGCTTAGACGAGCATGTGAATGTGTCGTTTCCTCAGGAGCGTGACAGTGAACGCACCGTCACTGCTTCCCATTAGTTGTTATGGAGCAGAGTGAGCATCGAGCAGATGTGACTGTAACGAATAAATGTGGCTGAAATAATCGTTGAAAGGGACAAACAGGACATTAAAGAACAGATTTCCCATCATAAGCATCAACATGCAGCCAGTTAATGAAGGTTCCTTTGTCATTACAGTTGAGTAGTGGAGCATCCCACAGGAGAAATAAAAGACAATCTGAGCATCTGTCACACAAATGAGCATGAAAATACACCGATGCGGTCCAAAAAAAGACCTGTTTTCCAGACCAGTGTCCAACTGCAACACAGACATGCACCAAAACAATCACATAATTATCCACGCTCTTATTTTCACAGACAAACGCATCTGGTGGGACTTTTTTTGGCATTGATTAACCAAGTTTACTTGAGAAATATTTTTTCTTTTTGTGGTTTTGTTTGTCTTTTATCCCAAGAATTTTTTTGTTAACCCATAAAGACCCAAACATCCGCCTTTAACCAGAACCAACGACTAAACTGTTTAAAACCTGTTGATCCAATAAATCTACATTTTACTAAAAAAAAAAAAAACAACAGAACATCTTGTGTAATTCTGCCTGAAATTATTATTTATACATGTACATTACACACAATGTTGCAGAAATGTGGTAATTTTAAGGAATCAATATGATTTTAATGATAAGGATTCATGTATCAATTTTGCTTATTGACTTGATACCTTATCAATTCTGTTATTCTATATTTATATATATAGTTTGAACTCTTTCATTCTAACTCATAGAACTATATATATGTTCTTATTTTTGCTCCAAATTCCTATAATTTGTTCAATTTGTACAATATTACATTCAGTTTATAGAATAGAATACATCAGAACCACAATAGAATCATTATTTTCTTCATCTACCACCAGATCATACGTCACACACATTCAGAACCTTTTCAGGGACCCAGCGAGAAAATGGACGAATTAGATGCTATGCTCAAGGGCACTTTGGTGGATGTTATTGTCTGCATCTTATGTATTAGGTTGGTTCATCAGGTTCTGCTTTGGTCGGTTCCGTCTTAAGTTTTAATCGATTCGACTTGTGTGAGGATCCAGGAAGTGGAAGATTCACACCAGTTAGATTTTTTTAACCACGGCTCAGCACTTTTACCAGTGTGTGTGTGTGTGTGTGTGTGTGTGTGTGTGTGTGTATCATCAATATGTATGTACAATCCTTAGTGTGTGTGTGTGTTTGTATTCCTATCTTTATGGGGACATTGATATGTTTACACTGTTCACAGTTTAAAATTCAGGTCCCCACTAGTAAAATATAAATCTTATTTAAAATTATTTTTAATGTGATTTATTTTGAATTTTTAAATATTACATCTACACACATTATATATATATATATATATATATATATATATATATATATATATATATATATATAAAAAAGGGTTTTTTGTTTTAAAAGATGTGTTTACACTCACTAACCAGTGGCTACTTTACCTACAAGTAATGATTACAAACTTGGTCCCCATGAGATATGGAAAAACGAGTATGTGTGTGTGTGTGTCCTGGGTTTTCTCCTGACTCAGCTCAGTGATAAACAGATCAAAGAGTGGAAAGTTTGACAAACACTATTAAACTTTTCTCAGCTGATGCATAAACATGAGGCAAACGTTTCCTCGCTTCAAACATCAGTGGACAAAACACAAACATGGCCGCCAAGCTGCAGCGAGATGAATCCTAAAACCTGAGCGCTGAACCATAGGCTCCACACGCATTAATTTTACATCCATTTACAGCCCACACACACACACACACACACACACACACTCCCAGGAGGTTGTGTTTCTATTTATTCTGTCAGGTCATGTTGGACTCGTTTTAGTTGTGTTCATATTTTTTTTTCCTGCCCCACCTGGACCATGTCTCCTTCAGACTCAGTCCTCTACCAGAGGTCTGGGGATCTGTTAAAATGTCTGTGTTACCATGGAGACACAGCAGCCGCTCTGTGATGAATGAGGGTCAAAGGTCACCAAAAGCATCATGGGTAGCTCCATCATAGCCAATGGGATGATACGTACAGGACGTACGCAGTGCATATAGTTACATATAGTAATTACTGTATTTATATCTTTGATGTTTCAGTTTCCTTTCCTAAACAGAATTATTGTTATCACTGTGTATGTGTGTGTGTGTGTGTATGTGTGTGTGTGTGTGTGTGTGTGTGTCCACAGAGACATATCATGCTATAACTCATTGAATACTGTAGATATCACCATGAAATTACATGGACATATACATATAGCTAATGTGCATCAGATGCAATGATCCATTTGAGTAAAGGTCAAAGGTCAAGGTCACAATTAATGGTTATAACTCAGGAAAGAAGGATCACCAAACTTTCAGATTGGTACCAAACGATGCAGAATGAAGATTTCTACAATTCTCAGGAATGGCGTTATAACTTATGACCAATAGTTTTTTAGATCTCTGGAGGTCAAAGGTGACATGTTGCAAAATTAACTTGTGTAACACTGTGTGTGTCAAACAGACATATCATGCTATAACTTCATCAATACTGGATATATTATCCTAATATTACACATACTGACGCAAATATATGTATAACGAAATTATCAATATTGCAAAAGATGAAAAGGTCAAGGTTGCATTTATCAGAAAGGTCAAAAATCACATTATTGGCTCTAATTCAAGAACCAGTTGTCATAGAAACCTGAGACTGGCACAAAACAGGGCGTTCTGTGAATACTTGTCAAAAGTTATGAATCCAATAGTGGTGGGCGGTCCATCTGTGACCACGCCCTGGACCCTCTCCACATATGTGGTAGAATCACATGTTCACATTTAAATATGAAATAATCCTGAAAACAACAGGAAGTGAAGGTTTAAAACCTACTGACACTTACAGGAGCCACTGAGGCGCATGATGAGAAGTGAATCCACCATGGAGTTCAACTAATCAAACAACATCCATCCCTCATCAATGAATAATGCATCAACACATATTACACAACGCTGGCTGCACAGATTATTAATGCGTATCCATCTGCATTAACACATGCAATATATGTACAGATAAACACACACATGCTGACACCCGCACAAAAAGCGCTGAAGGGGAAAAAGGACAAAACAGGCCATGACAGTGTTGAATTAACCTGCTGCAGCTGCAGGTCCCATCCTTTTGTCTAGTTGGATTACACCAAAAATATCTACAACTGTTCTGACTAATAAAATAATAATAAAATTAAATAAAAAGGAAAAAAAAAAATACAAAGTAAAATGTTTAATCCTTTAAATTTCCACTCACTTTCACCTACATTTTTTAATAAAGTTAATATGATGCTGTTGTTGAACCATTGTGATAACATGTGATTGGTGTTCGATTAAAATATTAAGATGAAAACTGGGATATTGGAGGCGAGTCCTCTTAAATGATGCAATAACCATTTGTGGATGACATATGGACCATTTTTTTGGTTTGTTTTGGATGTTTTTGTTGGACTATGACTGCGTTTGTTAGAATATGGTGAATTATGAGACATAAAGGTTCACATCAGCTGTTTGACATTTGTATATTGAACAAATAATTGTACCTGCTGTAGATATTTGTTCTGAAAATGGTTTATATCTCCTGATGTGTGAGAATCTCCGTTGTTTATCTACATTAGGTCATGTGACATTTGGGACAGGTTTGGGTGGTTTGATTAATATTTTTGAGCGACTACTTCACAACCTATATGTGGACCCTTGGAAGTTTAAAGGGTTAAACAGTTAATTTATCTCTGTTTCTGATATTAAGATAAACTTTAATCTAAGCTTTTATGAACATCTACATGATCAGCAAATTAAATATGAGAAAATACCAGATTTTTAAAAAATGCACAATACAGGATAATATTATACTAAATGGTGATAAATAACTGAATAAAGATTAAATAGACAGAAAACTTCATTTGTGAAATGACCCAAAAGTAGAACATGGGTTTTTATGGGTTAAGTATTTGCCCAGTATGACTCAACAGTTGCCAAAAGTCACACATTATTATGATTACAATTATTATTTTAATAATCTATTGTTGAATCGGTTCTTTCTGATGCAGATGTAAAAGTAAACATCAAAGGGCAGAAACGTAGGCCTGAGCAGATGAAACACAGACATAAACCTGTCAGAAAGAAGGAAAAGCAGAATCTGCACAGACTCGCAACACAAGCAGGATCAGGCCAGGACCACATGGAACCAGGACCATCACAGACCACATGCAAATCTGCACTGCCTTAACACTCTGGTATTTACACAAAATTAGCACTTTGTTTTAAAAAAGCATATTATTTTTCAGAATGTAAATAAGGTCAGAATTTAGAAGCTGTTCATTTTTTGCACGATCTGTAAAATCCTGACCACCAAAAAAAATGTGCACACTGTAAATAAAAGAAAGTGACAGGACTAGCATCTGCCTCCTAAGTGTGCCAAAAATCCACTACTTCTTCCATCAGTGTTTTTGATTCATAAGCCATTAAGGCATAAATCATGCAAATAAATAAATACATATTTTTTGGGGGGTTTTTTTGCATCAAAAAATATAACGATATCATCATCATTTAAAGTGTTAAAAAAGAGAATGTCTAATGTCGCTCCTGTTTTGTGCCAATCTCAAGTTTCTATGACAACATGTTCTTGAATTAGAGCCAATAATGTGAATTTAACCTTTGGTAATATTGATCGCATTAGCTATATGTATATGCCCGTGTAATTTCATGGTGATATCTCAAGTATCGCCCAACGTTGGTGAAGATTAATGAATGATTATTGGATATTGGTGATTAGGGGCAACCTTGAATCAAATTAGAGCAGAAAAAATTTTATATTGAATTGTGTTGTAGGTGTTTACACACACTTGGACACAGATGGTTCTGAACATTTGACTGAGGATCATAAATAATAAAAATTAACCAATGATGTGAATTAGTGACATATGGAAGGCTGCAAAAAATCTAATCATATGTGATCCAATTATTATGTAGTATTTGAAAATTGTACAATTATTGAGTATTTGGTATTTTTTATTTACAACTCAAGTTGATGAAATAAGAAAAATGTAAAAGAGATGAAAGGAAACTGCAATTAATTTTTACATTATTTCACAAGTGTGATTTTTATGCATGCTTAGCTCTTAGTGAGGGCATCTGTGGGCCGGGGTTCTGTGGGAGGGGCCTCTGTGGGAGGGGTGTCTGTGGGCCAGGGTTCTGTGGGAGGGGCATCTGTGGGCCAGGGTTCTGTGGGAGGGGCATCTGTGGGAGGGGTGTCTGTTGGCCAGGGTTCTGTGGGAGGGGCATCTGTGGGAGGGGCATCTGTGGGAGGGAAACCCAAGTTAGCGTTCATAAACCTACACATTAAAACAGACGTTACAGCTGAAAAACAAACCTGTTTAAAGTGACGGCTTTGGTCTTTGTCCATAATTTCATTTGTATATTTGACTCATTTAAGGTGGACTAAAGCTTCAGGGGCAGGTACCCATCAGGTGCATGTGTTAAGGAGACCCTGGTAACAGCACATCATTATTTCTGCAGCAGTTACGTCCTTTTATAGTTAAAAACAAACCAAAACAAAAAAAACTAAATCTGAGCCCAGGAGCGTCTGATTCTGATCCTTTATGGCAACGACTTAAGGGCAGCTGAGGAAGAGGAAGAGGAGGAGGAAGAAGAGGAAGAGGAGGAAGAGGAGGAGGAATAGGAGGAGGAAGAGAAAGAGGAGGAGGAGGAAGAGAAAGAGGAAGAGGAGGAGGAAGCAGGAAGTAGATCCTCCTTCCTCTGAACTGACCTCTTAACATATTTAAACCACGTTTATGTCTTATCGAATCTTTTAACCTTTTCTTTTATGGTCTGTCAGTCAAAAATAAAAACAGCTTGTTCTGCATTAAATAAAACTTGTGCCAGGGTCATAGGTCATAGGTCATAGGTAGGCAGGTATTATTGCACACCCAGACCATTTGCATTGTTTTCCTCCTGGCAGGTGTTATCTTGTTTTCTTTTATTCCATCTGTGGTCAGGCTTTAAATGACAGTGACAGTGTTAATGTGTAGGGTGAGGGGATACTGCCTGTTTTTAAAATGTATTTATGTATCTAATCATCCTGTTGCACTGTCACTGTTGTACTTTGTATTTTATTTTTTTACTGACAGATCCTAGTCTAAGTGTGGAATGTGTGAGGGTTTTTTTTTTTAATGTTGCTGTGACCAATTATCTGTAAACTGAATAGTCCCCTAAGGGATAAATAAAAAACATCTGAATCTGTTCCTCAATCATCAGGACAAAACCTTGGAGTCTTTATTCCTTCTCATGACAGTATTTGACTCTGATCCAGTTCTGGTCTAGTTTTGGTCTAGGGGGCCACATGTTGGACCCCTCGTGTGGACTTTAAATATATAACACCGTCCACTAATGATAAAAAAAAACATCCTTTATCATTGAAGCACTCATTACTCTGTGTTGAAGAGGTCAAAGGTCATGTTCATATTTATCTCCAAATGAAAATAGGACTTGTGGAGACGGGGGTGGAATTCATCGAGTCTTTATCGAGGACAGGGGTCTGCAACCCTGGTCCTAAGAACAGACATGGACCAACTAGTCCACAGAGGGCGGTGTGGTTGCAGGTTCAGTTCCATCACTCGACTGAAGACTGGGCTCAGTTTGTTCATTGGGTCCAGTCTGGCCCGGTGTGGAATAGTTTGGACATGTCTGTTCTAGACGTATCCGTCCAACACATGTGACTCAGCCAATCATCAACTTCTAAAGACGACTGATAACACTGTCAGGTGTGTTGGACGAGGGACACGTCTCTTTAAGACCAGGGTCACACACCCCTGGTCGAATATTTCCCATAAATCCCACAGCCCCTGAAGGCCTCCTACAACCTGTGTTTGTCTTTCTTGTCCTCTCCTGTGGACAGTGACGTCATCAGTCCATCCAAACCGTCTCTTTGTCCAGAACAGACTCAGTCTGTGTCTTCGTCCTACGTCTGTCTGTGTCTGAACAAAGACTCATGTTCATGCACAAGCCTACGCTGCAGAATAACTTCCACTGCTTCATGGTCCCCGCCCACCCAGAACCCCCCACCCCCAATACTGCATTGTTTACTGTGACACATGTACCTGAAATACAAGTACCTGATGTACTAGTACCTGACATACACAGGTACACAGACGTACAAAGAATAGAAAACTGGAAAAATTCACCAAGACATTTATACTTTAAACTGTGCAAATGTTTAAAGTATAAACAATTCTTAAAAAATATTTGCATTGTACATAGTTGTTTTGCCCAGTATTTGTACTTTCACATAAATGGTACTGCTACTGTACTTGTAGTTTGACTGTAACGGTACTTCTAGAATACTTCGATGGTGCAGTATTTGTACTTTTCTTGCAGTAAAAGGATGTGATTCTACACTTTTACCTCATTTCTCCTCCGTCTTTTGTTTCCATCTCTTCAACTAATAAGTTCATCCATCGGGTCCAGGTCCGTGGTGGACCTCCAGAGTCCACACAGTCCGCTTTAACAGAACCAGATGAACCCACTGTTGCGGTTCATAGTTGGATCTGGTCCACAGGTCATTAAGTGTTGATTGGGTTCACCTGGTCCTCCTACCCTGGCTTTGATTGGTCGGTTCTCTTCAACTATTGTTAAAGGTCCGCCTTTTCTTTTCTTTGTAAGAAACCAGAACCAACACCAGCAGAAACACTGCCACACTTCCTTCTTTCCCTCATCATGTCACACACATCACTTAGCATTAGCATTAGCGCACTCAACATACACTGGACATTTATCTATATCCTCATTAGGGTCATGGGGGTCACAGGGGGGGGGGGCGCTAACCCAGCTACAAGGAGTGAAGGTGAGCGTCACCCTGGACTCTCCTCCAGCTCATCCACAGGACATTTATGCCAAATTTAACTCTGCATCAACTCAACCCACAAGGAATATTCACATGTTCCTGTTGTTGGTAGACACCAGACCAAAGGGTTAACCCCCCCCCCACATCACCCCCACAGCAGGTTGAGTGTATTCGTCGTTTTTCACACTGAAGAGTTAAATCACACAAACTGAAGACTTGTTTTCACAGCAGTAAATACAACCTTTATGAGCTGAAGCTAGTGTTGAATTTAGAGGATTTTATGTCCAAAAACATATAAAGGAAAAAATATATAAAGGAAGAACAGTATATGAGCGAATGAAAAACTCACATGTGATAATTAAACCTGCCGTTCTAAATGACACGACTGCTCCAAAATATCCTGGTTTATAAACCAGACGGGTGGTAATAGCATGGAAACAAAAGAGAATGGAATAATATACAGGAAACAGAAGGGTTTTTCAGATGTGTAGAAAAAATAAGGCTGATTTACACTTCTGATAATATTTATAAACCAACAGAACTAAATATTAACTAAAATAAGAAGAACTGACAGAAGAAAAGTAGGTATGATGGTGGAAATGTTGGTTAAAAAGGGAAAATCGAGCTGATACTGCCCTCTGCTGGACTGGATATAATACTACACTACATTTAAAAAGAATTATGTGCAGACTAAAAACTACTTTCAACTATTTGATTTTATTGTATTATTTGGAGTATGGTTATAGCTCTATGTACTATTTTTTTTATTTTATTGTATTTATGATGTGCAACATTTTGGAAACATTCTTGTTTAAATATGTTCTAGACAAAGTGGGTTTTACAGGATAATGAATACTCAGTTATTATCATTAAGACATTGTCATTTTACTCATAAATTTTGTTTACAAAAAACAAAACAGGGTGTTTTTCAAAACTGGAGACTTGTTTTATTATAAATATTATCAAGTCCTTTAAGTGGACAAAGAGAAGTAAATAAAAAAGTAGTTATGAATGATATATTCATATTCTATGAGTCTGTTTTCTTCATCATTTTAAATCATCCTCATGGTTTTAGCTTTGAATTACATCAGGTTTAATATGAGAAGATTAACGACCACCGTCACATGATTTGGTGACAATTATTGAGGATGTTTTGAACTAAAAAAAAAAAAAAAACCTGTCTGTAAAAGGACAGGCCTGCATTTTTATTTAGTTATGACAAATGTGGACAGATTCACCAGTTGTTGCATTCACTGGTT
This sequence comes from Siphamia tubifer, assembly GCA_020466265.1. NCBI lineage: Eukaryota > Metazoa > Chordata > Actinopteri > Kurtiformes > Apogonidae > Siphamia > Siphamia tubifer. The sequence goes on along the minus strand of CM035789.1, from coordinate 2,951,928 downwards.
CCAGGACATGAGTGGGTTTGGGTCCTGTGGTGCCTTCGGGGACAGTGGTACATTCACAGATGCTCCTGCAGCCACAGCGCTGTGTTCAGGAAGCAGTCGGCCTGAGTGTCCACTCTGGACAGAGAGTGACCATCTTCTGGAAACCATAGCAACCTGCACAGACACACTGGGTTTATGTTCAGTTTAAGACACACTGTCCATCTGTCCTACAGTAACATCCCGTCCATCCAATGCCAATGTCCTGTCACTCCTACGTCATATGTCCTACGCTAACGTCTTATATGTCGTACAGTCATGTCCCTTTGTCCTCATGGCCTGTGGACGCCAGCTGATGGGACTGGACCTTTTCTGTTCGTCCAGGTGTCTTCTGTCTTTTGTAAACCTGTTATGTCTCACCTGACGGTCCCTCCTCTGCTCTTCAGTGCTCGGTAAAACTCCAGACCCTGGTGAGGACACACACGTCTGTCTCTGCCTCCGAGCATCAGCAGGACAGCAGCTCGGACCTACAGGGGACAAGAGGGGACAGAGTATAGTCAACACAGGTGTCACATGATACCACAACAGTCCAATCCTGACTCTGATGGGACAGTGGAGTATTATAAATGTCATATTGTTGTCACTGTGCCTTTCACCTGAGCGACGTGTGTGATGGGTGACCGCTCCAACATGGCCGTCAGGGCGTCGGCGGTCGGCGTCCGGTCGTATGAGTAATCCAAACCCACGCTGCTGTAACGCCTGCATGACACAAAATCATTAGCAGTACAACAAATATATAAATATGTACACAAAATACTCACCTTACATTACTTTTGCAATATAAACAGCCTTAATGTTACCAAATATTCTTATTTCAAAATAATATAAATCTTACTTATGTGTCCAAATTAAGAATTTTGAAAATTTTATTTAAAACATTTTAATGCCAATTAAGGCTTTAATTTTGAACAAAGAATTCAATGCCTTTTAAGACTTTTCAAGGATCCGCGGAAACAGTGTGATATGTCTGTTTGACAAACAGTGTTACAGAAGTTAATGTTGCAACATGTCACCTTTGACCTCCAAAGATCTAAAAAATTATTAGTCGTAGGTGATAACACCAATTGTCCAAAAAGTCTTCATTCTGCATCGTTTGGTACCAATCTGTGACCCTCTGTTCTTGAGTTATAACCAATAATGTGATTTTGACCTTTTAGGGAATTGTGATCATGACCTTTGACCTTTATTCAAATGGATCATTGCATCTGATGTGCACTAGCTAAATGTTTATGCCCATGGAATTTAATGTTAATATCTCAAGTATTCATTGAGTTATAGGATGATATGTCTGCAAACACACACACACGCACGCGCACACACGCACGCACACACGCGCGCAGACACACACACACATTACAATAATCTCACCTGACCAATGTTTGTCGAGGTTATAAAAACATCTGAAAAAATAGATGAGTAAAGTCAGTGTGACTGAAGTCTCACCAGTCCACGATGTCACTGGTTCCCAGTAAAGTGGCTGCATTAATGACCGGGTTCCGAGCTGCACATGCTCTGTAGAACTCTGGGTACTGGCCAATCAGGTGACAGGACAGGAAGCCGCCATGGGAACCTCCTAACACGGCCAAACGCTCAGGGTCAAGGGTCAAGTCGGTCTGCAGTGCGGTGAGCACGGCCCTCTGGATAAAAAAACATATGCTACATATGCATTTGTATCTTTCATATACTTTCAGTGTTTCCTGTTTTTTTTTGCTTCATGTCTTTTAGAACTTTTCCTTTTCTGGTTTCTATCATGTCATTTTCATCTTAATAATTTTATGAATAATTTAACACTGTTATGAAACAATACCCACCCCCCCTCAAAAAAAAAATTTATTAATTTGACACCATTAAGCATTAACAACGCCTAAACTCCAAGAATCACTCGCACTCCAAAAAAAAACCTAGAATCACCAAAAAAACATCAGAAAAAAACCCCCAAAAAAATCACCCCCAAAATTATCCAACAAAAACCCTCCCAAAAATAATGAACCACCAAAAGAATTCTCCCATTTTATCCAATTCTGACCTGAAGAAAATTGACTAAAGCGTAAATAATGTAACAACCAAACAAACACATCCACTGGACATAAGGTCATTATGGTCTGATGTGACACCAGTTTGGTCCGTGGTCATATGTTCAGGTCTTAGGGTATAAGGACGTAGGTTTTCATCTTTGTCACTGCAGGTCAAAGGTCATTTCCAGGTTGCTTCAGGACAAAATTGGATAAAACAGAAAAAGGCTGATATCCATTTTTTCCATTATTCATTTAAACACAAAAAGGAAAACTGCTTCATTATCCGTTTTTTTTTATTTTGGAAACAAATAATGAAGAAATTAGTTGGTTTTTTTTCTTTGTCTTATTTTTGGTTTTATTTTGACAGACAAAAAGATGCAGGAGTGACTGTTCTATAGGTTCTGCTGTCGTGGAACAGAAAGTACCTGCACGTCTTTGACGTCTTGGGTTCCGATATTTCCTATCAGAGACAAGATGGCGTTCTGTCCAAAGCCCGTGGACCCTCGGTAGTTGACTGCCGACACCAGAACACAAAGAACAGAACATCTACAAACCTGACAGTGAAGGCATCATAGTGAACAAATGAAAAGCAGGTTCTGACCCATGAGCACAGCCAGGCCCAGTCTGACCAGTCCAGCTGTGGTGCTGTTCCATTCTGCAGGGAACTGGGAGTGAGGACCGCCTGCAGAACCAACCAATCAGAACCAAGATGTCAAACACAACACATGCCCGACGACAGGGGTTCAAACAGAAACAGGAAGAAGAAGAGGAGGAGCAGAAGGAGGAGCAGGAAGAGGAGGAGGAAGAAGAGGAAGAGGAGGAAAAGGAAGAAGAGGAGGAGGAGCAGGAAGAGGAGGAGGAAGAGGAGGAGGAGGAGGAAAAGGAGGAAGAGGAGCAGGAAGAGGAGGAGGAGCAGGACGAGGAAGAAGAGGAGGAGGAGGAGGAGCAGGAAGAGGAGGAAGAGTAAGAGGAGGAAAAGGAGGAGAAGGAAGAGGAGGAGGAAGAAGAGGAGAAGGAAGAAGAGGAAGAGGAGGAGGAGAAAGAGGAGGAGGAGGAGGAGCAGGAAGAGGAGGAGGAAGAAGAGGAAGAGGAGGAAAAGGAAGAAGAGGAGGAGGAGCAGGAAGAGGAGGAGGAAGAGGAGGAGGAGGAGGAAAAGGAGGAAGAGGAGCAGGAAGAGGAGGAGGAGCAGGACGAGGAAGAAGAGGAGGAGGAGGAGGAGCAGGAAGAGGAGGAAGAGTAAGAGGAGGAAAAGGAGGAGAAGGAAGAGGAGGAGGAAGAAGAGGAAGAGGAGGAGGAGGAAGAGGAGGATTACCGTGGATGAAGACCACCAGAGGGAGTTTAGCTTTAAGAGGGTTCACGGGTTTGACCAGAACCGCCCCGATGTCCAAGCCAGCTGAGGAGACAGAAGAGGAGCAGAGGGTGAAGGACATGTCAGACATGGTTTAAGGACAGGATCTACTTTAATGAAGACAAATGATGCTCATGAGACTTTAACAGTTAATCATTTAAGGGTCTTTTCACACAGATTTAAGGGTCTTTTCACACAGATTTAAGGGTCTTTACACACAGATTTAAGGGTCTTTTCACACATATTTAAGGGTCTTTACACACAGATTTAAGGGTCTTTACACACAGATTTAAGGGTCTTTTCACACAGATTTAAGGGTCTTTTCACACATATTTAAGGGTCTTTACACACAGATTTAAGGGTCTTTACACACAGATTTAAGGGTCTTTACACAGATTTAAGGGTCTTTACACACAGATTTAAGGGTCTTTACACACAGATTTAAGGGTCTTTTCACACATATTTAAGGGTCTTTTCACACATATTTAAGGGTCTTTACACACAGATTTAAGGGTCTTTACACAGATTTAAGGGTCTTTACACACAGATTTAAGGGTCTTTACACACAGATTTAAGGGTCTTTACACACAGATTTAAGGGTCTTTTCACACAGATTTAAGGGTCTTTACACACAGATTTAAGGGTCTTTACACACAGATTTAAGGGTCTTTACACACAGATTTAAGGGTCTTTACACACAGATTTAAGGGTCTTTACACACAGATTTAAGGGTCTTTACACACAGATTTAAGGGTCTTTTCACACAGATTTAAGGGTCTTTACACACAGATTTAAGGGTCTTTTCACACAGATTTAAGGGTCTTTACACACAGATTTAAGGGTCTTTACACACAGATTTAAGGGTCTTTACACACAGATTTAAGGGTCTTTACACACAGATTTAAGGGTCTTTACACACAGATTTAAGGGTCTTATGTGTTCCCTTAAAGGCAGAGTGTCGTTTCTTACAGTACTGTGTGTTTTCTTCTTCTACTGAAGGTTTGATGTCCAGAACGCTCCACTGGAGGTCAAAGGTCATGAGTGGATCTTGCAGAGTCCGCCACGCTATGTCCACGCCCACTGATGGAAGGAAGCCCACCCTCTGAACACACACACACACACACACACACACATTTGTTTTTAAATCATTTTTGTTTTTACAAACAAAATCATAAAAAGAAGAAAGTATAAGTCACTAGAAATAGTAATTAAAAAAACAACCAAAATCAAACTAAAATAAAGACAATAGACATGAGAGAAAAACTAACTAACAAAAAATAATAGAAACAGCCCCCCCCCCGAAAAACTATGAACAGAAAATAAAGATAAATAAAAATACAATTATTAATTATCTTCCAATGTTTTTTTCCCATTTCACAGATTCATGCTCTGGGCCCAGACCGGACCAGACCGGACCAGACCGGACTGGACCAGACCGGACCAGACTGGACTATTCAATTCAATTCAATTCAATTTTATTTATAAAGCCCTAAATCACAACAAAGTCGTCTCAGAGGGCTTTACAAAAACATAATCAACTACAGAAATACATGAAAAGTCCCAGGCATCCCCTGTCCTTAGACCCTCCTTCTGTCCTTAGACCCTCCCCCTGTCCTTAGACCCTCCTTCTCGGCAAGAAAAAACTTCCAAACCCAGTGGGAAAAAGAAGAAATCTCGAGGAGAACCACATTGAAGGAGAGATCCACTCCCATGGACGGACAGGCTATAGATGAACGTCCATGTATAAATGGACTAGACTGGACTGGACCAGACCGGACCAGACTGGACTAGACTGGACTAGACTGGACCCACATTGTCCGTCCTCAGTCTCAGTCCTAAACATCCAGATTTAATTCTAACTCATTGGTATTTAATCACTCATCCATTCTGATCGTAATCAGCTGATTGAAGGGGCGGAGTCAGACCAGAGTGGGCGGGGTGTTGGGGCTGGAGCAGCAGACCACCATCAGGTCGTCCTGGAGCGTCAGCAGTTTCCAGCTGCCGTAAACCTTTACAGGATCAGGGAACTCTACAGAATAAAAATAATAAACACAGGTTGTGTCTCTAATATTCACACAGACAAACTTTGTATTAATAACAACACATTCATTCTGCTTGATTAACTCTAATCATTTAATTATTCCATTGGTTTTTGCCAAAGCAAAAAATTATATTTAGTTAAGAACAAAAAATCTTGAACAAATACCAATGAAAGCAGTGAAAATTATCTTGTCTATAAATCACTTCTGAGATATTTGGACTAAATATGATAAAAAAAAAAATGACACAAATATACTTGGTCACATTTAGATTTTTTTTAAAGTATAAAGTTTATTTTTATTTTCTGGTGTGAAATTGAACAAAAATTGTAGATGTTTTGTGTGATTGTGTTGTACCTTCTAGTGTTTGCTTATGGTCCTGGTGATGAAGATGAAGAGGAGGAGGAGGAGGAGGAGGAGGAGGAGGAGGAAGTGTAAGATGAGTGTCAGAGGAAAAGAAATGAAGTGGAGGAGGAAGAGGAAGAGGAGAAAAAGGGGAAGGAGGAAGAGGAGATTGGAGAGGACAGGAGGGCCAGCAGGTTGGGGGAGGAGGAGGAGGAGGAAGAGGAGGAGAAGGAAGAGGAAGTTGGGGAGAAGGAGGAGGAGGGAAAAGAAGGGAAGGAGATGAAGACAGGGAGGAGGAAGGAGGGGGAGGTGAAGATGAACTCTTACTATCACAGAGGGAGGAGATTTTCTTAGTTCGTCTGTCGACCATGAAGAGCTCCTGAGAGGAAGAGGAGGAGACGAGAAGAGGAAGATGAAAAAAGAACAACAAGAGTTTGAGCCAAAAATGGCAAAAAGAAAAAAAAAAAAGATCCTAAATATTCCAAACATACGTCACCAACTGTCCGTAACCGTGGACGACAGGAGCTGTTTAAAGGGAGGTGTCACATACAAGCCATAAGCCCCGCCCCATTCTATAAGCCCCACCCCCAGACCATAAGCCACTCACTTTTAGTAAATAAAACCTTAACTCGACTGTTTATAAAAACACTTTATGAACAAATACTGCTGAAAAAAAAAATCCGTAAATGTAAATTCTTTTTTTGTTTGTACCTTCCAGTTCCTGCAGGCGCTGCTGAACACCAGCCTGAGAGAGTCTGACGACCAACAGCAGCACGACAACGCCTCATACACACCTGCAAAACCACCTGACACACACACACACACACACACATCAATTCAGGACAAACAAAACACTACATTACCCACAATCCACTGCAGATTAACCTGTCACCTGTTTAATCTCACCTAACGTTGGTTGGGAAAGATTATTGTAATCACCGGTTATAACTCAAGAACAGAGAGTCACAGAACTTTCAGATTGGTACCAAACGATGCAGAATGAAGATTTCTACAATTCTTATAATTAATGTTATCACCTACGGCCAATAGTTTTTTAGATCTCTGGAGGTCAAAGGTGACAAGTCGCAAAATTAACTTGTGTAACACTGTTTGTGTCAAACATAGACGTATCACTCTATAAGTTAATCAATACTGGATATATTATCAGAATATTACACACGCTGATGCATATATACATATAATGAAATTATCAAAAGGTCAAAGGTCAAGGTTGCATTAAGCAGAAAAGTCAAAATCACATTATTGGCTCGAATTCAAGACCAGGTTGTCATGGAAACTGGAGATTGGCACAAAATAGGAGCGACATTAGACATTCTCTGAATACTAGTTTCAATTAGAATTCAAAAGATATTACATTTTTTCACATTTTTTAACCCATTAAAAACGTATGAAATATTGGATAAAATGTCATATTTATGTTCATCACAGAAACCTTTGAACCTGTAAAATCTGACCATTATGCTTATTTAGATTTTTTTTTGTCCTGAACCTGTCTGTATTTATTTGTCTAAAGGCTGAACAAAGACACTCTCACTGATGTGTTCGTTTTTTTTATTCTCTATAGCCACGGTTCTCAAACTGGGGTCCGCGGACCCCTAGGGGGACGTGGCGCATGTCCAGGGGGTACGCGAAATTATTCACGGTTTTGTTTTTGTTTTTTTTTGTTTTTTTGCTGTTTTATTTTGAAATGCGGAAGTTTTATTTTGTAGTGAGCGGGCGGAAGTAACAGCGCTGTTTGACGCCAGCTTGACTAAATTGAGACGGAGCGAGTCACAGGCTATTTTTAGCCACCCTGCAGCGAACATGGATCGATTTTTGTGTCCGCCAAGTTCCTCAAGAAGTGGTAAAAGAAATGACAATGAAAATGACAATGACAAAAACAAACGCCCTAACCCTAAAAAGAGAAAGTACATTGATAGTTATATTGAGTTTGGCTTCATTGAGAACAATGATGGGAGACCAAAATGCATCCTGTGTCTGAAGTGCCTTGTAATGGAGGCTATGAAGCCAGCCAACCTTAAGAGACACTTGCAAAGCAGACACAAAGAATATGCTGAGAAACCAAAAGAATTGACAAACTGTGCAGTCAGAGACAAGCTCATCCCTCTCATTAAGTCTCTGTCTGTCTGTCACACACACACACACAGTTTTGTGTGTCTTTTGTTCCGTTTATTATTTTAAAATTATTTAAAATTGTTGTTTCTGAAGTGTTCATTTATATTATAATACCTGAAAATGTGGCTGGTTTGCACAAAAGCACTATTAAAAAAGGTTATCATTGTTTCATAATAATCATTGTTGAAGTGGTTTTTTCAGTATCGCGAGGATGAGGGGGAACATGGAAAAATTTCACCCCTCCAAGGGGGACCTGGGCCAAAAAAGTTTGACAACCCCTGCTCTATACTGTAATATTTGGAGATGAAAAAAATAAAGTAGTTTCAAAAATATATAAATAACTGACACTGGTGATAATCACTGGAACATGACAGGAGGAAAAAAAATACACCATTTATATTTCATATCCAGTTTTAGTTTTTTTTGCATCAAAAATAAGGTTAGTTTCCATTAAAACCATGATATTTAAAGGGTTAAAACTATGTCAGTTATTTAATATTTATGCTTCTGGTTCCAGTAATTGAAATACTAAAAATATTTTTTTTTGTTTTTTTACATTCTAACTGAACTAGACACTTTTAGCGAATAAAGGACACTCACCAGGCTGTGGTCTGTGGACCACGTCCACCAGAGTGGAGGACGCCCCAGTCTGCAGGTCCACCTGAGGACCCAAGAATAGACGTCTGTTACCGTTGGACGCTCACATGTGTTCCTGTTTTTTTATGTTCAGACGTGTGTTACCTGTTGGATGCTCAGACACTGGTGGTGAGGTCCAAACACTCGTCCCTGGAGGAAGACCAACGTGGATCCATCTGGACTCAAGCGGGGACACATCACTGCCACATTGTCTCCAGATAATCGTTCTGATTGGATGAGGACAGACAGACAGGGGTCACATGACCAGAGCCGGTGTGGTTGAGTTTGTGCAAATGTGCAGGTTGATTCTCACCACAGTGTCCGTCCAAGTGGAGCTGGAACAAGGCCGACCTGAGGGGCACACGGACACAAGCAGAGGTCAAAGGTCAAGCAGTAGAAATAGGAACAATGAGATGGACAGAAGAGGGACGTCCAGTCTGAAGACAGGCCCGTGTCTGGTGGACAACCTCAGCTGTTCATCCTGTTGATGACTTAGTTGACTTTGTTGTAGATGTTTGTTTTATTATTATTATTATTATTATTTTTGTTAATTGTATAATTTGTTGAGTTTTTGTTCTTTATGTGAAACGTTATGTTCGTTCTTCCTCATGTTGTGGTTTGTTTGGTCAGTATGTGTTGTCTTTAGGTTCTTATGTTCAAACATGTCTTGTATTTTCTGCTGTTGTTTATATAAACAAACTGGAAAACTGAACGTTCACCTTCTATTGGAGCAGAACTTCAGTCCCAGTCTGAAGGGGTCATGGTACCATCCGATGAAAAACACCCCCTGACCCCCAGGAGCCCACAGAGCCTGAAAACAAACACACACACACACCTGTTCAGGACACGCAAAAACACTACATTACCCATAATCCATTGCAGTTGAACCCACATATCCCCACCTGTCCTGGTGAGACATCAGGAGGGACACCCTGGAGGACGCTAAGGTCCCCACTTTGCAGATCCACCACACAGAGCACAGGGAGGCTGTGATTGGTCAGAGCTTCACCCCAGTCCTCATGGTACACACTACGGTCCTGCTAAACCCAAAATACACACCTGAACACACACCTGCACACACACCTGCACACACACCTGCACACACACCTGCACACACACCTGGACACACACCTGGACACACACCTGGACACACACCTGGACACACACCTGGACACACACCTGGACACACACCTGCACACACACTTGGACACACACCTGGACACACACCTGGTTCCCAGATGCAGATTCTCTGTCAGGTCCTGATGACGCGTTCTTCTTCTTCTCTGCGACGTACAGCAGTTTGTTCTCACAGTCCGACCACGACAGACAACCAAACTGATCTACACACAAATACACAACACATCACACACACACACACCATCTGAGCCAGAGTGTCAGCTAGAGGAGAACCCTGGAGTCCACACCAGGGTCAAAGGTTAAATATTGTCATGGACTGAACCTGTGTGTGTGTGTGTGTGTGTGTTTGTGTGTGTGTGTGTGTGTGTGCGTGCGTGCGTGTCCACTCACTGTCCTTGTACACTCGTCCATGTTTGTTCAGGGCGCTCAGGTCCAAACACTTCCTGAGTCCATGTTCGTCCCATACCTGAACCAGAGCCAAACATGAACCTTCTTCCTCCTAAAGCTCCGCCTCCACATGTGATATATGTGTTTCTCACCTCCAGGAGCTGGTGTCCACCCGTTTCCTTGACAACTGCCCTCAGGCCTTGGACAGGTGATACCCTCATCAGTAACCTGAGCACAGAGGGGGTGGGGGGGTTGTATTGTTGTATTTTTGTGTAGTTGTATTTTTGTGTCATTGTTATGTAGTTGTGTTACTGACTCTCCAGTGGATGGGACAGCTGGTCCTGGGGGCAGGACGCTCCTGATGTGCCGCCCCTCTTCCTCCTCCTCTTCCTCAGTCATCAGGGTCCACTGCTGAGAGAATGTTAGTGTGGATCCTCGGACCAGGTCCGTCTGAGTCCAGTCTGGACCAACACAAGGTTTCACATCATTACCGACATACCTGGTTCTAGTGCAGGTTCTGCTTCAGAACCATCTACAGGACCCTGTAGTACCGGAGCCACAGAGCCAGCACCATAAAGAAAAACAAATATTCAACAAAACCTCATATTTAAACTCTGTAAAGCACAAGAACAGAAAGAAAGCACACACACATACGTGTGTGTGTGTGTGTGTATATATATATATATATATATATATATATATATATATATATATATATATATATATACACACAGTATTTATGTGAGTGTGTGTTTAACACTAACATTATTTTTATTTTTATTTCTAGGTCAAATGTTAAATATGTCAGTGTCAAATGGGTTCGATTTCTTCAATCAGATTTTAAATAAATCATTTGTTAAATTGTTAAACTCTTTAGTGTTGAATTCAGATTTAACATAAACTTAAATAATGTTTTCTTTTAACAAATTTTAAAATAAATAAACTGTTATCCTAAATAATAGTTTCCTTCCAGAAGCTGAAGGTACATTTAAAAATGTTCAGTTTTTTTTATCTTAAAGGTTCAGATCCTTCTGGTCCACCTGGGTTAGGGTCTGGGTCTGCTTCGGTTTCTGGAGGACCGGGTGTCTGTGGTCCGGTTCTACATCCTAATCCGGGTCTCTCACCTGTGTTCACTGTGTAGATCCGGTCCTTCTCGGTCCGCTCCAGTCTCACGTGCGCGGACACCGGTGTGGGGAGGCCGCTGAGCCGGCTCCAGACCCCGGACACCAGCCTCGGCTCCATGTGGACCACCGGCACGGGACGGTGGAAGGACACAGGTTAATCCGGACTCGGAGTCCAGCAGGACTAAACGGTCTCTAAATCACCCACTCGGACCCGGAACCTTGCAGAACTCAGCGCTCAGACCCGCACGGACATGGTTCAACGTAGGACTAGAAACGGACCTCCATGTTAGAAGTTCCGAAGAGTGTCCACAGGGGGGCAGCAGAGGACCTGTTAGAACCGGATTTACAACAGTCCGGTTCAGTTTGAGCAACAATAAAAATATATAAAAAAAATAAATAAATAAAAATAAAATAAAATAGTAATAATAATAATAATATCTCATATGTTCCACAGCTTTTCTATTAATTATAATTTCTTATTTCGAAACATGGAGAGTTTTTGGAAGTATGCTTTTAGAACAATTTCAACACCCCTTTTTCTATATTTATCATGTTCGGGCTGTTTTTGTTCAGTGTATTTATATTTTTTTTACCCATTTCATATTAATTTACAAACCTATAAAAGTCACAAGTTTTTGCTTTTGATGAAGAATTAAAGATTTATGTCTTTTACACTGAAAACACATTTGACCTCGCTCATTTTAACCGAAGTACAAACGAGTTAATTTTGTACTGGGTTAAAAACGTGTGTGTGTGTGTGTAAAAAAAAAAAAAAAAAAAAAAAAAAAAAGTCATCTGACTTAACTTTTTACCCATAACACATCTGATCAAGTACCCCCCCCCCATGTGCTCCTTCATAAACCAATGTAGCCATGGTCTGAATTATATTACCTTCGTTGTTCACTTCAGAATCAGAATGAGTTTATTGTCACTTCACAATATACACTAAGCACACAGGGAAGCAAGATACCGTTCTCCACAAACTCATGATGCTACACAGTTAAAAAACAAAAGACACATTAAAAAGAGGCAGAGCCTTGTTTAAAAACATTTAAAACAAAAGAGAAAAGGGCAGCAGACAACTCGGTAAAAGAAAGTGCTGATGCATACAAAGTGCAATGTGCGACATGTCCTTGGTTGGTGAAGAGTTTGATGGTGAAGCTTGGTGGTGACGTCATATTTGTGAGACGAACGTTGTAGTCCATTACTTACTCTGACATAAAACTTAACGTAACTTTGGATGTCTGTCCAAAGTGAGTGCTTTATCAATGTGAAAATGGATCTTTAAAATTTACAGACATCATATGTGAAAACTGTAGCACATTTCAAACGGGACCAGAAAATTACTTTTATCCCTCCATTGACTCGCGTTAATTTTTTTATGGCACTTAGGTCCCATTGCCCGGAAATCGACCGACAATAGAATTGCGTCACTTAGGCTCCCTATTATTATTATATATATTTTTTTTAATGAACAATATATACATACAATATACATACACTCGTATGGAGGCAAAATTATATAACATCTTTTACCCTAAGTCTCCTTAGGCTCCCTATTAGGTACAGATTTATTGCTGTAATGCACATCACTTTTATAAACGTAAAAAAATATTGAACAATGGACGATCGTTAACCTGGGGGGGGTCCTGATCAAAGACCAGGATTATTCATATATTGATTCTCTTAGACTATTAACTATACAGTATAGATAAACTGTTAAATTTGCTTGAAAATACAGACCTTATGAGCGATGTTTCTTTGGTCAACAAGTAATGCCTGTGTACGTGATGATGACGTATATAGACAGTGACGTCACTAGTGGTAGTCGTAGGTTAGCTGTAAGTCGTGCATGTAAAGTTTGAAGTCGTACTTGTCATTTTTAACAAATACGCACAGGTATTCATTCTGTGGATACGAATCTATTGACAGCTATTTTACACCACAGACAAACGGTGTCATGTTTACACCAGCTGTTGTTTGTGTAAATACATAAGTCACTCAGGTTCTTACCGGATGCGACTGTGCAAATCGTAGGCGGAGTCTGGGAAAGTTCGCCAAACTCTGCTTCTGATTGGCTGAGCTGTTTCAGAGACATACTCGGACAATTGAAAAGGTGCTGGCGGAATGTACATATTATATAGGCTAATAGTATGCAAATCAATATATTGCAAACTTTCATTTGTTTTGATTTAGCTGATTAGGATGTACAGCTTCAGAAAACTCACTTTCAAGCAAAACTCACATTTTATGAGTTTTTGAGTTTAAAGTTTTAATAAGATGTAAACTATAATCAGCAAAATTACAACAAATAAATGCTTGATATATCTCACTTTACATGTCATGAGTCTATAAATGTATTGGTTTCACCTTTTATGTTGAGTTACCTGAATAAAAAAAACTACACGATATTCTTAATTTTCTTAGTAGTACCTGTACGTAATCTAGTATGGATTTAAACCACGTAACAAAGGTGAACTCATTCCACTGTGGCTGTCACAGGTTGTTAAGAATTAAGTTTTCGAATCAAGAACGTAGGCAGAGGAGCTAGTTTGATTGACAGGGTGCCTCTCCATTCCGCTACGATTTGCACAGTTTCTTACCGGACTCTTCATTCCTGTCGTGTACCGCTGTCCGCTAACATTGTCCAGGATCCCAGGATGAAGCCAGGTTTCTCTGATAATCATCACGCATGCGTCTCTGGTTGTTAATTCGTCCATTTTGTTGCATAGTGACCTGGTGTTTGTTACGAAGAGGGTGGGTAGCGGTGGTCTGTGTCTCTTTAGCTTAGCTAGCTAAACTGCTCTGTATCTCTTTAGCTTAGCTAGCTAACCTGCTCTTCTGTTTCCGCTCTCTCCGCCGCTTCCGGAGTCTCTTCGCCGGCAGGATAATCCGTGGAGAGTCCGGTGCTCGCGCTTTAGTCACTGAGATTGTGAAGGGAATTTCTCGTTTTATTCCGATATTCAAGAGTTCGTCTTGATTGTATGAGATCTTTATCTCACCCAGACTCCCGCACATCCTTTCACAAAAACATAACTAACAGCCACACACACACACACACACACACACACACACACACACACACACACACACACACACACACACACACACACACACACACACACACACACACACACACACACACACACACACACACACACACACACACTGCCACTATGCGCCGCCATCTTTGATTTTATAGGCTGCTGATGATTGTTAAGATAATTATAATAAAATAAAATAGAATGGGCTTCATGTTCAAGTATAATACATGTGTTTAATGGCTATTGAAATTAGTACCTGTGGTCATTTTGTACAGGCCCCAGTTAAAGCCATAAGGGTTTAGTCTGTCATTTATTGGCTGCAGGTCATGTCAATCAGGGTGTATGGACTGAGGATTGGTGAAGATTGAGAGGGGGCGGTGCTTAAGGGATCGCGTAGACTGGGACCGGTTTTGGGCCTTGGGCCTGCTTCCATGTCTGTTTACCTCCACTGTAGAGAAACATTTCAGATAAGCCCAGTCTCAGCTATTTTTATTAAACACTTCAGTATTATAGGTAAACCCATACACCAAACACCCATCACCCCCCCCCCATTCTCTGATCATCTCCCATTTCAGTTCAGTTGGTGGAAAGCTTAAAAAAGCTAAAGAGTTGAAATATTTAATGTTAAGGAATCAAGCAAAAATAATATACGTGAATGAAAGTGATGAAAAATGTGAGTGAAAAACAAAAACTGAAATCAGCATTTGCAGGTTTCCTCCAGTTCCACGTCCTGACGCATCTTATTTAAACTTCAGTTCTTCTTCGTCTTTTTCTGGTATTTCACCAGTTTTAACCTAAAACAGTGAAATTAAACTAATACATTAAATGGTTAAAAACTGAAACCTTAAGGTAATTATGTCTTACTGTTAAATTAAATTAAGTTAGTATTTCCTTAATGAAACAATGTGTTGTAAAACAAAAAAGTCACTGAAAACACAAACACTGAATCATTTCCAAAGACTCTTTATTCCATTTCATTCATGTGGTTTTTAACATTAAACCACATCATCTTCTTTTATATATTTAATTAATACAATAAAATCTGCTGCAGAGAAAAGCAGCAGCTGTTTCCTGTTCAGAGCCAATCTGCTCCGTTCACTGGACCATCCGAGTCCATGTCCTTGGAACAGAACCAGGACCAGAGTGTCTGGACCGGAACATCTGGACCAGACTGGATCTAAACCCCTGATGAGACCATCGTGGTCTTCATGACCTGAAGGTTCTTCATCGTTTCCCCCTTAAATAAATATGAAAGTCCAATACAATTATTCACCACAAAATGGGTCAAACGTATTTTTCTCTCAGAAAATATTCATAAAAACACTGACTCTTTGTTTCTTCTAGAATTCTCTTTTCTGCCTTTTTATACCATTGGTTTGATTTCATTCTGTTAAATAAAGTTCAGATAAAACTCACTCACACAATAAAACACATGCCTGCACCAGAACGGCAGTTTGGCAGCAGAAAGACCAGGACCAGGGTCAGAGCCAGGCTAGGGTCAGGGATGTGATCATTGAGAGAAACAGGACTCAGACCAGTACCAGGACCAGAAACTGGGGTGAGACCAGAGACCACGACAGAACTGTGGTCAGGACCAGGGGCAGGATTAGAACCCAGGTCAGGACTAAGGTAAAACAACTGGGACAGGTTCATGCTTGATCTCTGATTCAGGACCTGGACCATGAAACAAGACCGGGATAGTCCACCAAAAGCAGCTTTAGCCATACGTTGGTTGGTTTACACAGGGTTGGACCCCTGTGGATCTATGTGGACCTCTGTGGATGTATGTGGACCCCTGTGGATCTGTATGGATCTATGTGGACCACTGCAGATCTATGTGGACCCCTGTGGATCTGTGTGGTCCCCTGTGGATCTATTGCCACCTTTCCACTACATGGTATCATCTCTCCTCGACTCTACTCAGATACCAGTAACTGTTTCTTCAGTGTTTCCGTACAGATACTATCCTACCTGGACATCATCACAAGGCGCCATCAAGGTCATGCTGATTTTTTTATTTTTTGTCAGCCACCAAAGACAGAAATGTGTCAACCTCCACGACCCGAGGACAGTGTAGTTTTGTGGACCGACATCATTAGGTTGTGGACTGAATTTAATTTACCCGTTGACTTAGACTCTGAATCTAGTTTTTAATCAGCGTCTTTGCTGTTCACACGTCATGTTACAGTACCACTTGGGACGTCAGCAGGGTAGATTCCAAAAATCTAGGACCAGATACGAGGGGACTGGGTCCTTTTATTAAATAGTGGAAACACACCAAAGTGAGTAGAAGTGATTCTAATAGAAACACATTTTGTGGATCTGTGTGGACCCGTATGAACCCCCTGTGGACCTACATTGAAGATATTAAAATTCAAGTTATATTAAAGTTGTTTTATTTCCAAGTTCCACATTCAGACCAATACGAGATAATATAATCAACTGTAAATAATGACAAGTTTGGTCTTTGTTTTAGTGGGAAAATTAAAACTTTTGACATTTACAAACTATTGTTTAATAAAAAATGTGAATAAATGAACATCAACATTCAGAACAATAGAAGGGTAACTGAACCAAAATCCTGTTTATTATTAAATGTTTTGCATATTTGTGGATCCACAGGATCAGTACGTTACGGCAGAGAATTAGCACCACATCAGAAAATAATTTAAAAAAAAAAAAAAGCACTGGAGGATAAAGTTGGAAAAATTAAGGAATAATGTGGAAAACAAAAAGTCGGAACTTTAGGAGAATGAAGCCACGATATTATAAGGATAACAATTTAAAAAGAGACAGGAAAAATCTAATTTAATAGAACACTTGGAACATTTTGTGATGTTCTACTTTCACTTGTGTTTTTGGGGTTTACAAACTTGAACGTGTGTAAAACCATAAAATTATAACAACACAGTTGTAGTTTGTAAAAAATAAAATACTTTTATATGATTAAAGTTATAACATTTGAAATAGTGCAGTGAAAAGCCATCATTTATAAATTGTGAAGATTAAGTTTCGTAATTTGGTCTAAATCTTTAAATTCTTATGACAAAACCCAAACATGTGTGAACTGTCTTCAAATGCTAATGTAGTGTTGGTGGGCGGAGCCAAAAGGCTCAGTATTTGGCCTTTGACCAGTGGGTGTGACTTTAATCTAGTAAATTCTAATACTTTTTCCAGCTGTTTTGAAATTATGACATTATTCTTATAATATTTTGTCTTAATTCTCATGAAAATATGATTACTTTTGTATTTTACCTTATTCTCAGATAATTCCAGGTTTTATCTCCATATTTTATTTTTCGGAATTCATTTTCATAGTGACAGTTGTTTTTTCAGACCATACCATCGTAGTCAGTTTTAACGTACATGTGTAAATGATCAACTATAGTTTAAATTACATATGATTCATATATTTTAAAAGATAGTTTGCAGATGTCGACATTTTCATCATGTAATTTTAGTTTACTTTTTTCTCTACCACTAAAACAGAGTAAAGTGTGTAATTGTCATTATTTGTAAGTTATTGTGTTGTTATTTTCCTGGTTTGATCCATTTTAGATCATATCGGTCTGAATGTAGAACCTGAACTACAGTGACTCTAACGTCTCTCCTGTAAGACGAAGCCCAGGGCGGCAGTTAAACAAGGAAACACAGACAGGTTCTGGAGGCAGTTAAAAATTTGTAGGTCAATGGAGGTTGAATCCTTCACAGACGCCTGTGAGAGGATATATGTGAGAGTGTGTGTGTGTGGTTCTGTTAGTGGTGGGGGGTCTGTTAGCAGCTTTAGCGGTTCTGAAGTGGGCGTCAGCCACGGTTGGTTTGAGGTCAAACTGAAGCGTCTGCGTTCAAGTGTCGAGTCTTTGTGTTGGAAGGCTTCTTTGATCTGTGGTTCTGGTCACATGACGTCGGCCCGTTTGTCTCGGACTTTGCTCCTCTGTTTTGTCCGGGCCTTGAAGGCAGCAGAGTTGAACAGATGCTGAAACACAGTCAGAACCAAATGGAATCAATATGTCTGCTGGCTTTATGGACACAGGTTTATTCACAGGGGTCGTACACGTTTTAAAGGTCAAATTCAAACACTTTTATGGGTCATTTCCCCCTCATGGCACAGGGAAAACACCACGAAATTACATGGACATACATATAGCTAATGTGTATCAGATAAAGTGATCCATTGGATGAAAGGTCAAAGGTTAACAATTAACAATTAACTAAAAGGTCAAAATCACATTATCGGTTATAACTCAAGAAGGGAGGGTCACAGAACTTTCAGATTGGTCCCAAATGATGTGGAATGTTTTTGAGATCTCTGGAGGTCAAAGGTGACATGTCGCAAAATTAAAATTAACACTGTTTGAGTGTGTCAAGCATAGCTATATCACACTATAACTTAATCGATACTGGATATATTATCATAATATTACACACACTGAGGCAAATATACATATAATGAAATTATCAATATTGCGAAAGGTCAAAGGTTAAGGTCGCATTTAGCAGAAAGGTCAAAAATCACATTGTCTCTTCATAGAAACTTGAGATTGGCACAAAACAGAGGCGAGATTTGACATTCTCTGAATGCTAGTTTATTATTTAGTTTTTACAGATACATTTTGCATTCACGTGGTTCTGTTTTTCTGAATTAACAAGACAATTATCTCGTAAAATTAGCCAATTTTTTCAGGAAATGTATTGATAGAATTCGTGGCTCAACAGGGATTAAACAGTTTATATTAGTCGATGGTGTCAGTTAAAAGCGGACATTTGGGTTTTTAAAGGTTCTTTTCAGAGTCCCTTATTGTTACAAAAGTTCAAGAACAGCAGGTTTTCACCACTGAGAAAAATAACGGAATAGAGGGAAAATGAAATGTGATGCTAGAAACATGTCATTACCTTCTCAAAGCGAGAGATTTTGTTGGTTCTGACGTTGGCGTCCAGGATGAGTGGAGCACCGAGGCCGAAGATGTCCCTCAGGAGGGGGTTGAACTGGATTAAAACACACCAAGAATCAACACGCTTCACCTTCATCTGCAGTTACACCATTCACAGCTGATGTTCACACACAGAACCAACACCAACTGTACGTCTGACACTAGAATCTAAGACCAGGATCAAGAAACAAACACACTCTCTCCCTCTCATATCAAGTCAGGGTTCTTGCAAGAATCACAAAGTTACATTTTAGACCATTTTTTTTTTTAGACCATTATGAGAAAACTTTTAGACCAACACCGAAACCCCCTCAAATAAAAAGACGATCACATTTGATTCTCTAAACCAGGTCACTTTGTATTGTAAATGAAAAAGTGAAAGTTTCTTATATTTATGGAATATATTAAAAAAAATATGAAAGGTACGGAACGCGGTAGTGGACACAATGACCCGTCAAATAATTAGTTTTTATCAGCTGATAGTAGAAACAGCAACAGGTGAACAAAGACTTGAGTAAATTACATTTTAGACCTGGGATAAAAATATGAGTGTGTTTAAGACATTTTAAAGGCCTAAAATTAAATTTCTGAATTTTCTACTTTTTAAGACATTTTTAGACCCTGTGGGAACCCTGGTAAGAATCTGAAGTCTGTCAATTGTGATTGATTGAGAACCTTATGAATTAAATAAATTCTAGAAATCGTCCAGGATACACAGACCTAATGAGGATAAAGTTCATTCAGACTCTGATGTCACACACAGTCCAGGACAGAATATATGACTATTATGTCATAATTACCAACCAGGATGGTTTTACTCAGCCGCTATTCTCCGTCCTCACCTGTAGCTGGTGTCTGACTCCCGACTCTAGGATTTCCTTAAATGCGTCATAGATCCGTCTCCTCATCCAACCATCGATGTAAACGCTCTCCACCCCGAAGCGGATCTTCTCCTCAGTGAAGTCGTCGTTCTGTAGGAAAACCGAGTGGATAAAAGAGTGAAAACAGTGGACTGGAGGTCTAACCCCTGAAGCCCCGCCCACTGTCCACATCCACAGTGATGTACCTCTATATAATGCAACACTTCTCTGAAGATGGAGCGCTGTTTCCTGCGGTCGTTCTTGGCTCGGTGTTTGTTTCCGTCAGTGGCTAAACCCTTCAGACACTCACACAGACTGTCGCTGTTCTCCACTTCAAACTCCTGGACAAAGACACAGCGTCAGAACGTTTCAAATGTGGTGGAAAAGGACGCAAACTATCTAATGCTGTCTTCATGTCCTATGGGAACATCCTTTCACATTGGATTGCGTCAGTGTTAGTATGCTTCAACGTTAGCATGCATCTGTGTTAGCACGAGTCAGTGTTGGCATGCTTCAACGTTAGTGTGCGTCAGTGTTTGCGTGCGTCAGTGTTGGTATGCTTCAACGTATGCATCTGTGTTAGCACGCGTCAGTGTTTGCATGCGTCAGTGTTAGCATGCGTCAGTGTTTGTATGCGTCAGTGTTAGCATGCGTCAGTGTTTGCATGCGTCAGTGTTTGCATGCGTCAGTGTTTGCATGCGTCAGTGTTAGCATGCGTCAGTGTTTGCATGCGTCAGTGTTTGCATGCGTCAGTGTTCGCATGCGTCAGTGCTCGCATGCGTCAGTGCTCGCATGCGTCAGTGCTCGCATGCGTCAGTGCTCGCATGCGTCAGTGTTAGCATGCCTCAGTGTTAGCATGCCTCAGTGTTCGCATGCGTCAGTGTTAGCATGCGTCAGTGTTCGCATGCCTCAGTGTTAGCACGCCTCAGTGTTAGCATGCCTCAGTGTTAGCATGTGTCAGTGTTTGCATGCGTCAGTGTTAGCATACCTCGTCCACGTCTCGCCCCAGCTCCACCAGCAGAGCGATGGTCTCTCCGACTGCGATCCTGAAGTTGACGTCGCTGCTCTCCAGACAGGCCTCCAGTTTGGGCAGGTGTCTGCAGGACGAAAAGAGGAAGAACAGCTGTGGTGTCAGGTTTGTCCAGCACCCCCCCCCCTCAGCTGACAGATCGTTGGAATGTAAATAAGTGTCATTAATGTTTGTTCTCTATCCATTTAATGCCAGAGTGTCATTCAACTAAACTTTACTTATAAAGCACAATAAGAACAAACACTGCTGATCAGTCATAAAAACGTAACTACAAGACAAAGAAAAACATAAAAACACTAATAACTAGGGGTGTTCCGATCCAATACTGATTGACTCACAGGTCCAGCAGCACCAGGAGTCTGGAAGCAGGACACAGGGTGACCAGCAGAGCCCAGGCCTGCAGGGCAGCACTGTGGAGGCCTGGGGTCCCGGGTTTGGGGGTGGGCAGGACCCCCTCTCTGTTTGGATAGGAGGACATGAAGACACTCTCCAGAAGGGCCAGAGACTTGATCAGGTCCTGAGACAAAAACAGGAAACGCATGAGAGTGAAGAAGATCAAGAGGAAGTAAGAGTCACACCGACACCACAGCATCGTCATCTGGGCTCCGTCTGTTACCGTTCTGTGACTCATTTATGCACAGCATCAATTAGTAGGATGAACTTAACCCTTTAAAGGCCTGAACATCCACCTTTAACCTAAACCATCTACTGTTGATCCATTAATCCTATCAATCCATGTCAATAACTGGTGTAAATGCAGTTCTTCAACTTTTAATGGTCATTAAATATGACTATTATTGGACGATCAGAGGTTCTGTAATTACCGTGGAAACACTGACATCTACAACATTGATTCACCAGTAAAATCCATGGAGTTGAATCAATGACAGTAGATGGACACACTGGGTTTATATTCTCTTCATGACAGATTTTGGGAAAAAATAATTAAATATATAAGGAAAAAGAGTATTCGGCGAATACCTAATCTTACCCCTATTTTGTGCCAAATCTCAAGTTTCTATGACAACCTGTTCTTGAATTACAGCCAATGTGATTGACTGTTCTGCTAAATGCGACCTTTGACCTTTTGTAATATTGATAATTTAGTTCTATGTATATATGCGTCAGTGCGTGTAATATTATGATAATATATGCAGTATTGATTAAGTTCTAGTGTGATATGTCTATGTTTGACACACATAACCAGTGTTACATCAGTTAATTTTGCGACATTTCACCTTTGACCTCCATAGATCTCAAAAACTATTGGTCGCCGGCAATAACACCAATTATGAGATTTGTGGAAATTTTCATTCCGCATAGTTTGGTACGAAATCTTCTTGTGTTATAACCAATTATGTGATTTTGACCTTTTAGTTAATTATTACCTTAACCTTTGACCTTTACTCAAAGGGATCATTGCATCTGATGCACATTAGCTATATGTATATGACCATGTAATTTCATGGTGATATCTCAAGTATTCGTTGAGTTATAGCATGATATGTCTCTGTGGACACACACACACACACACACACACACTGATTACAATAATCTCTCCCAACCAATGTTGGGTCTTTCAGGGTGGTCTAGTCGGACCCTCTTACCTCTCCGTCATCACCTGCAGAGACATAACAGCACATGCCCAGGGCTCTGGCACACTGAGGAAACAAGAACAAACATGAACCCATCAAACCCAGGTCTCTGAGGTCCACTTTCTATTGGTCGAGAAAACATGAGTGTAGAGGTTTGCATTGGCTGAGGGGTGGAAGTGGGCGGGGCTTAGAGCAGCACAGTGCAGTGAGTGAGAGATAAATGTAAGATTTTTATGACTTTTAGCAGCAAGTTCATGTAAATAATACATAATACTGTCAGAGGTGTGCTGGAGTGTTTTACTAGTTTTCTACTGTTTTCTCTGTATTGTCTCAGTTTTTCTTTTATAATTGATTTATAGCTGTATCTGATCTATAAATATCTGTATACGTGTATATATGTGGAAAGGGCATAGACAGAAACAATGTGTGTATTTGAATCAGCTGTTGAATGTTTGTATCAGTGAAATGAGGGGCCACATGCAGCCTAATAAACAGAAGATGCTCAGGGGTACTGGACAAAAACAGGGTCAATATATATAAATAGTCAGAATTCTGACATTTTTCTCAGAATTATAATTAATTAAATCTTTTTTCCCGCAGTGGCTCTAATCGTTGTCCTTACCATGATATAAAGTGGGCCAGACCAGTAAAATAATAAAGAATAGGATAAAAACTTAAAAAATTAATATCTACTCGAAAGTTTTCAGTGTTTCCAAGTGAAAAAAGTACGTCTGAATAAAAAAAATGTTTATATCTACAAACTGAAGCTTCATTAGGAATATATAGTCATTTTTCAAAATAAATGTGGTTTAAAAAAATTAAAGAAAAAAAAAAATAAAAATCAAGCCTTGTTTTTTGTTTTGCTTTAACAGACTATTTTAAGCATTTATTACATATTATTAATAATTAATGGACAGGTATTGAAAGTTAAGAATTTAACTTCCAGGGGAAAAAGTGTGCAAAAGAATTAGCATTAAAACATTTGCATGTTCTGGTATTTGCAGCATTTTTCTTTCACATTTATTTTGGGGGTTTGTAAGTTTTTACTTCTGCATCATTTCTGTTGTTGCACCATTTCTCTCTTGCCGGTTCACTTGTGTTATATTTGTTTTATGCATTTGTATTTTTGGTTTTGCAGAGTGTTGTCGATGCGTTGCGTTTGCCCGTCGGCCACCGTACAAATCCAATCCAAAGTGAAGATGTTTTATTGTCACAGAGAGGACTCACACTTTGGCGGGCGGCGAGGCTGGCGCTGCTGTCGTTCAAGATGTTAGAGAGGATGGGGCGGAGCATGTTGAAGCCCACCTCGGCCTCGTCTCCGCCCCCCAGCTGGATGCAGAGCAGGGCGAAGACGGTGGCTGCAGCCGCTTGCTCCTCCCCCCCACCTGGAAATAAAGGAGGAAGATAAATGAAAATCACAGCCAACTTCTGTAATATTCTGGAACTTTTTTACACCTGGTTAAATATATCAAATAAATGAAGTAAAACTATAAAAGAATGAATGTGTGTCGTTACACGTACAGAAACACGCTCGTCTGACCTTTTTTAAGGCTCCGTTCGAGGCAGTCGCTGACAGTAAGGCGTCTCTCTGACAGGAACTCACACAGTACTTTGGAACAGAAGGCTTGTCTCAAAGACTCCAAGGCTGCGAGACGGGTTTTAGCACTACAAAGAAAGAGTACCAGTGGCATTTTAAGCATTAAATAGGGGCCAAACATATGGCCCGTGGACCAGTAACTGGCCACTTAAGGGTCTAATCCGGCCTTTTAGATCAAGGCTCTCAAAGCCACTTCGTCTAAGGTTCCACTTTCACCCGATTTGATCCGTACTGGGCCGGACCAGTGCAATACTTTTAGTGCAACCCCCCCCCCAAAAAAAACCCCATTAAATTATATATATAAAAAAGAATTATAAACTATCGAAACAAAAACAGATGCATATAGCTTGGGAAAAAATAAGAAAATTCTTAAGAAAAATAAGAGCAATTTTAACAATATTCTTCCTGAACTTATTTCTTCATGTGCATGATGGATCAGACGTAGAAAAACCCTCGACACTTAGTAACGGGAGCAGAAAATGGGTCAAATTGTGTTTTCAGGTTGTTCCTTTTTTATTTATTTATTTTTTTACAGGATAGTTTGTAATTATTTTCAGAATTTGATGTTATTTTTTGAACTAAAACAAATACCTAAATTTGAAGTTTTTATTTATAGACATACTGTTATATGCATATATATGTTATATTTGCCTAAAATCTTTGTCATGTGTTTTATCATAATCAATTAACTAAAAGCAAAAATCACAGGTATCATTTTCTAGTGATAATAACCCTGTATTCACTTGATACCTAACCCCCCCCCCAGTGACCAAACCCTGACTCAGTAATGAACTGGAGCCTTTAATAATACTAATAGTGATAATAATGTGTAAAGCAGAAGGTCTTGTGGGGGTGGGCTGTACCTCTTGTCCATCAGGTTGTCTATACACTGCTTCAGTTTGTCCTCTGTTTCCTCCTGGGCTGTTTGCTCATCCACAGGTTCACCTCCTGTCAACACATGAACGTTAGTCCAACAAAACAACATCAACTTAATGGGTCACACTGACACTAATACACAGGTGTCAAACATATGGGCTCCACTCCAGCCCAATACAACAAAAACTACACAGAATATATCAACAATCATTTTAGTTCAGGTTTCACAGCCAGAGGTAAATGACACAAAGTGCATCAGAACCAGTACAATACTGTGATAATAACTGATAAGTAATGTTAAATACACATTATTCCATTTGTTTTAGTGTAAAAATAAGTTCTTTAAAAGGGATAGTTGACTCTTTTTAGATTAATTTGTATGGGATCTTTACTCTGGTGCACCCACAGTGACAGAAAGTTAAAGTAGTCCCGGCAGGTTTCCTGTGGTCAACTAAATGAAACGCGTTTCTTCTCAAAACAGTACGTGTTCGAATGACCGATTTATTAGCATGACAAACCGACACAGAACAAAAACTCACACTTCATGCTGCTTCTCTCAATAGCATCAATGTGCGTTGTCACTTCCAACAGCTGTGCGCTGCAGCAAACTACTGTCATCAGTGTTTGTGGCTGCTACGTGCAGGCGCACAGCTGTTAGCAGTGACAACGACCATTGATCATTATTGAGAGAAAGTAGCTCCAAGCAATTACCAGGTGTGAGTGTTTGTTCTGTGATTGTTTTGTTATGCAAATAAATCACTCATTCCAACACATACTGGTTTGAGAAGAAACACATTGTATTTTATTAACGCCAGGAAACCTGCCGGGACTACTTTCACTTTGACCAAAATCAGACCAGAACTGGGCTCACAGGACAGTGTCGGGGGTAAGCAGTGTTGGTATTAGCTTTAGCTGTTACCAAAGCTGTTCAGGGACCAACTCCAGAAACTGAATCTGATCCCAGCTCTAACACCATACGCACTCGGGTCGTTACGTTTTTGTACAAACCTGTTCCTTCATCGACTACAGACGCAGTTTCGCTGGCGCTGCTGTAGTGGCTGAGGACGTCAGAGGTCAGCTCATCATCACTGGCTCCAGATTCACCCTTTATCCCATTTTTAACCCCTGATGAAACACAGTCATACAAGACACATGTGAGATTACACTGTCATTATGCTTCAAATTACAGCTTGTGATTGTCATCATATGATCTGTGAAAGTGTTCTTTTATGGACTGAGTTAAAACAGCAGCTCCTTTTTCCAGTCGGACAATGTCAGACTGAATCACTGGCACTGATTAAATACTGGTGACTGCAGTCGTCACCCACAGATAATGTGAAGCAGCTCTATCCTGACAGGGTTATGAAGAAATTATACATTTAAGGATGTTCGAACGCTTATACCAGTGTTTATGTAGGTGTCAGTTGATTGAATGATTTTTAATGTCCTTTTTTAATAACACTTTAAACACATTTTATGTCCTTGTACAACTGCACATAGCTATATATATATATATATATATTTTTTTTTTTAATTATTTATTTATTTATTTTTTTACCATCCACAGGCTTTAAACAGGTTCTCAACAGTTCCTCCTCCATTCACTTCAGCACAAAATACCAGTTTTTCCACATTTGCTAATATTCCTCTGCTCT
Source organism: Siphamia tubifer (assembly GCA_020466265.1). NCBI lineage: Eukaryota > Metazoa > Chordata > Actinopteri > Kurtiformes > Apogonidae > Siphamia > Siphamia tubifer. The sequence goes on along the minus strand of CM035789.1, from coordinate 2,925,137 downwards.
TTCTGCACAACATAATCACCGTCACACAAAATGTCTCTCTGTAAACATCCACTGTTGGGACTTCAGCCACAGACAATAGTCAATTAAAGGGTTCCACCGGTGGATCACCACACTTTAGATCAAAATGATTCAATATTTTCATCAAAATAAATTGTGAATAATACCCACGCAATCACTTGTATTTAACTTTTTAAGACCTCTGGATCTTCAATGTAATGCTTTTTAATACCATTTAAGGCCTTAATTTTCACAAAACCTATCTAATGACTCTTAATGGTTTTTAATGACCCACAGAAACCCTGTATATTTACACCAGGGATGTCAAACATGCAAAAACGGTCTCACAATGGACACTGTGACACTTCACTCACCCTCCTGCCTCCAGTATTACCACTCATACTGGTGTATGAATGTTAAACCATGTTTGTGTCGGTTTGTAAACCCCCAAGTGCAGGTGGATACAGCTGTAGTATAACACCATTAGAGGGGGAATGTGTGAGTGAATGAATCAATGATCCAGTGTATGTGCTGTGACAGTATGCATTCATAGAAAAGCACAACACAGATCTAACCCACTATTCTTATAATTATAAGACAGAGGTATCAAAACCTGGTGTAGTAAATATTTTAAAGGATTAAAAACCTTGATTTAGAGATTTCCAAACTATACGACAGAATAAGTACAGGAACTGTTACTTATTCACTTCAATCCAAAGGCTTTGGGTTGATTTGAACACAGAGATCCTTCTAGATACAAGTTAGACTGTAGTCCAACTCCATTGAATACATCCACCTCCTGTGTTTTATTATGCATCATGGCTACAGAGGAGCTCATGTCCTCCTTAACACTCCAAACATAATGTCAGGTAGCCACTGGAGGGGGAGGAGGTGGCTGTCTATCATCTGTCAGTGGGTGAATGGTTTAGAGCAGCTGGAGTGAACCCTCAGGTTCCTGCTGCCTCAGGACTTTGTACTGTTGGTGGGATTATGTAGACTAGCACGGCCATTCATTCATCCATTCACTGGGTGTGTGTGGTCCAGAATTCTCAGTGTGTATGGCCGTGTATGTGTGTGTGTGTATGTGTGTGTGTGTGTGTGTGTGTGTGTGTGTGTGTGTATGTGTGTATGTGTGTGTGTGTGTGTGTGTGTGTGTGTGTGTGTGTGTGTGTTTTCTCAGGTCAATCCGGTCCAGGTAATGCAGAGGTCAGGACTATTGTTGGAGCAGTGGGGGAGGGGCTGCACATGCTCAAACATGCATGTGCTTTTGGTCAAAGCGTTGTGACCATTTCATTAAGGAAAGCATCAAAATATCTTCAAATGGAACAGGATACGAGTTTAAAATTCAACCACATTTATTTATGACATCATCAGGATGATTACAGGGATTAAAGCAGAAAAAAAGTCAACCGACTTAACTTTTTACAGATGAAACAGCCGATCGATTATCCCCCTATAGGCTTAACCCTTCGAAAACCAATGTAACCACGGCTCCGCCCCCATTATTAAACATACATTGGTCGTAACATTGCCTCGTTAAGTCTGAATTATATTACCTTTGTTGTTCACTTTGTTTGTTTCCTTAGGCTACAGACTCAACCCAAATAATAATAGACAGATGTTGAATTTTTGAGAATGATTCAGAATCTGACAGAGATAGGACTTAAGAGCATTAAACTGAGCTGTCTTTGTGGAGACCACTGTCATTACTGCCCTTCTTTTTGTTGATGGTTAACAAATGACAAAAGCAGCCCCTCTCAGGGGGCGGGTTCATACATGTGGGGATAAACATTTAACAGCCAACAATGTAAATGACTAAATAAATACATGGTACAAAAATGAATTTTTCAAGCCACTTAGGTGGGTGGGCATATGGAAATCCCCCAAATTTAACGTGAGTATACGGCGTATACCTGCATGTCACGTAAACTGCACCACTGCCAAACACCCATCACAACAAACAGCCCTCCCCCTTTTCTGATCAGCATTAGAGTTCAGTTCATGGAAAATAAGTTGACATTAATTAATCCAAATCCATCACAGCGATGAAAAACTTTAATCTATGTAATTATACAACTGTTTGCAAAGTTAAGGTTGGGCTCTGTAGGCAATTAATTCAAGTTGTCAAGGTTTTGTTTGCTGAAAATTGTGACAATTTCCTAAATTAAAAGTCCAACATGAAATATGTTTCCTTGAATTAGACTTGAAATTTTTGGCCACATCGTCCAACTGTTTTGTTTCCAAAACAGAGTTTCGGTCATATATAAAAAGTCACATGACGATGTTCAAATTAGTACAGAACATAAAGGAAATGGTATCTACAGTTAAGACTGCAGTATTTGTAGTTTGGGTGAAAATTTGTTAGCTTTTCATAATCATAAGCATGTTGTAATTCAGGTGTTCTGAAATTGTACAAATACTGGCTGGTGTTTTCAGGTTCTAGAAAATATAAGATCATTGGCTAAATACCATCAGCTGATCAGACAAACCTGGACCCCCCCCCGAATCTGCCTCATCCATACATCCACAGTTTTAGATGTAAAGCACTTTGGTTTTCTTTTATGTTATAAGTACTATATAAATAAACTTTGCTTGGTCCATATAGATGCAGTTGTTACAGATAATACCCTCTGTTGACTTCAGGAGGAGCCTCTCAGGAAAAGCTTCATGGTGTTGCTTTAATATCTTCAGTGGAACTTTTGCACTTCGTAAATTCTTCCAATGGGCCAGACTGGACCCCTTGGTGGATGGTTTTGGTCCTCGAGCTGTATGTTTGACACCCCTGGTTTAACCCATTCCACTGAGTAAGGACTTTTTTTTGGCCAGATGGTGCTGGGTGGCAGCGGTTCTTATCTTAAACCTAAATAGATGTGACCACTGGATGTCCTTCTGTAAACACTGTGGTAGACGCTGATAAGTGGGTCTGTCCTCAGAACAAACTGTCCATGCCTCCCACAGTCCCACACATACATGTACCAACAGCAGCTCCACTCCTTCCCACGCAGCCTGCCCGCTCACAGCTCATATATATGAAGTGTGACCTCGCTGCTGTTGCTCACGTGTCGTCTCCAGTTTGCCTCTTTGTGCTTACACAGCGATGAAGAGGACGAGTGGATGGACCAACGGGGGCCGACGGGTGGGACACTTTAAAACGACCACTGCAGCTCTGTGTCCACAGAACATGTGTGTAAACGAGCACCATCAGCAGATCCACCTTCACACATACTGACCCACTTCTACTTTTGTGGAACTTTTTTTTCATCTAAATTTAACCTGAAGTCACTATTTACTGTAAAATTACCCTGTGTTTTGCATTGTTTCAGTAAAAACTAGAAAACTAGATCACTCGCTTGCTAAGAAACAAACACCAACAAAAACAACTCCACCGTTCCTTGGCAGAATAAAACAAACGTCCATGAGCTTATAGAGCAGATAAACCTGCATTAGACTTCATAAATGGTGACAAAACATGCACTAAATAAAACAGTGCAATATCAGTGTTAAGAGCGACAGGATTTATACGACAAAGAAAATAAGTGATGGAAGTGAAGTCGTAACAGACTGAAGGGTAAGTGCTCTGGTAACAAACACAGAGAAGATGATATGGATGTGACAGAAGATGGTCAGGTGGTCTGGTACCAGGGTGGTCACATGGTCTGGTACTCGGGTGGTCAGGCAGTCTGGTACCAGGGTGGTCACATGGTCTGGTATTCGGGTGGACAGATGGTCTGGTACTCGGGTGGTCAGGCGGTCTGGTACTCGGGTGGTACTCAGGTGACATGTTTGTTAGATGTCCATGACAGCAGGACATTGACGCGTGGAGTTCAGACCTAATATGCATGAGGACCGAGTCATTTGGAACAGGTCCAGTAAGTGAGTGAGAACAAAATGGGGGGGGGGGGGGTGTTCAGTTACTGCATGCATGGAAATGACAGCCAAGAGCGTCTGAATGAGGGCCAAAGCTGAGGTCAAAGGTCAACGGTCAGAGGATTTACCTTTGTTCGACAGTGAGGCTTTAGCCGACAGCTGCAGCTGAAGGACCTCCTGACGTAGAGAACCTGGAAGGGACATGAGGGCGGAGCCATGGGGACATGAGGGATGGATGAAAGGGTGGATGGATGGATGATAGATGGAGGAATGGATGGACGGATGGATGATAGATGAATGAATGGATAGATGGTAGAAGGATGATTGGATGATAAATGAATGAATGAATGGATGATAAATGAATGAATGGATGATAAATGAATGGATGGATGGATGATAAATGAATGGATGGATGGATGATGGATGGATGTAAAGGCCATAAAATGGAGAGGGATGAAGTGTCAAATGAATGAAAAAGAGAAAAACATCAGTTAAGTCATTCTGTCATTTGTGAATTTCTAAACAGCACTGAGGTCACAGGCCTCTAGAGTGCAACCAATTTCGCCGCCCATCCAACCTAATTTCTCAAAATGTGCGAATAAAATTATTTTTTAGGTCACACCAGTGCGACTAGCCCTTGGGGAAAAAAAGCCCACAACTCTACAAGTCATCAACAAGAGACGGGACTCACTACTTTGCATTCCAAATGAGCGTGGTTTGGGCTGTACGTAGTCGTACACGTCACCAAGTACATTCTAATTAGTTGTCAATACATACACTTGCATCGGCTAATCACTGATTATACGTTTGATGGTGTACTTAAACCGAAAACACGTCAGGAATTTCTGCGCAGAGGAGCGATGACCAACTGCGAGTACGTTCTCATAACAATTTAATTAGTTGTCAACACACTTGCATCGACTATATGCTAACGGCTATATGCTAATGGCTGTATGCTAATAGCTGTATGCTAATAGCTATATACTAATGGCTATCCTCTGCTGCTGTCATTTGCAGCACAGACACAAGCATCACACACTCGTACTGAAAGACGTCAGTACATCTGAGGTGCATGTGATTGTAATGGAGGACAGTCTGTCAGACATGGAGCTGTTCAGATTTTCAGATGTTGAGATGTTCACTTTGGAGCCTATAAGACACTTGCACTTTCAATTTAGAATTATTTTTAAATATATCTTGAGGTGGTTTAAATTGCTCAGGGAAGCACTTTAAGCAATAGCATTTTTCAGTCAGTTCTAATCTTTCTTGTAGAGCTGTACTCCAAATAAAGAGCTTTGTTATCAAAACTGTTGATTAATCATTTACAAATCAATATTGTCTGTATGGACAACAATTAAAAAAAGAAAAAGAAAAAAGTGAACATGTAAAACTGCAGTGTTTAAATGCAATGCGGTTGAAAAATGTGGGTGCACCTAAGAAAAAAAGTTAGCCGCGGTGCAACCAGTTAGTCTCGAACCCTGGTTCAGCTCAGGTTAGACCAAAGATTCACAACCAAAGATCAAACACTTTCAGGATTTGAACTCTTCAACATATGCAAACACAGTTGGATTGAATTAGAACATGGTATTCTCTCTTTGTGTGTTTTTCAGGGCTCCAGCTCATGAGGTCAGAGGTTTCTACTGTTTTCTGAATAACTTGGTGACATTTAGACCCTGTAGGTCAAAAGGTTCAGGTTCCACATGATGCTTAATATGATCTGAACTGGGATAGACCTGGAAAATAACAGTAACAAGTAATATTACATCATTTAACCTTTCAAAAATATGAAAACCATGAAATTTAAGACAAATAAGTATAACTTAAATAATATTCTGTCTCAGTTTATCATTTTCACATGTACATTATAACATACAGTTCAAATAGACCAAACATTTAATAACAGACAGAATATTGATAAAATGACAGTTTGTCTTTAGACATTTCAGGATGGTCATATTTGTTCAGGTTATTTGTGAAAGGATAATATGTGAATGTGTTCTGGTCAGAACGTTCTAACATATGTTAGAGGACACAGAAGACGAAACAATTCAAATCGTTACATCTTTTACTTTTACTTGTTATGGTTAGGTGTTACCCTGCCTTAAAACAGACACGAAAATAACAGCCAAAGTAAAAAAAAAAAAAAAAAAACCAAGAACAAAAAAAACAAGGACCAAAGAGACCTGGTTAACTTGACAAAAGGACAGTATGTGGGTCAGATCGACCTGGAACAGGACAATCAGAGTGGACCACATACTGCTAACCCCATTGAACACAACCCACAACTACATTTTACAAAATACAGATGTAGAAGTTGACAGTAAATATACAGGTACATTAATACACATGATGACAGACCATAATACTAGTCCATGCTTGGCCGATGTCAACATGCAACGAGTGAGTTTATCAATAATTCCCTGAGCAGACGACATGCAAGTAATGCACTCCATCACTATGACAACCAGGCACTGTCAAGTCAGGATGATCCTGTAATGGAAACACTCTCCAGGAATACTGAGTTGAGTCAAGCTTCATCCAAAATAACACCAAATACAAAATATAATACAAAATTATAAATGTAAAATTATAAATAAGGAGGGAGACAAATTGGTAGTTATTATCTTTTTGGTCTGACCCATGTATATTTAGATTAAATTGGTCTGAATGCGGAATCTGAACTAAAATTATTGTGACACCATGGATTGTTAATATCTTTGGTGTAACTTTTATATTTCGTGAATTCATCCCATGGACCGAATGGGACGAACCTGTCACCAGACGGTATCACGATATCATATGGGACCCTTCCACAACCAATCCATTTTCAAAGGAGGGGCCTTGTCTAAAATCCTTGCATGTGATTAGATGAGGAATCTGTCCATCGTCTTGACTGATGCATCACTTCAGCCATTCACATTGAACTCAAGCCATGACTTAGAGCGACAGCAGAGCCATACTGCAACAGACCACAGTATGGCTGTACCTAAAGGCACTGCTGCGTGGTGTGTAAATGACCATTATCGTATGTGCAGGGAAAATCTGAAGGTAAAAGGCCAGCAGATATTGCTTGAACTTCCCTATGGAAAATGGATACACCAGCAGCTTGTCGAACTTGGTCTTAACATGTCAGATGTTCCACAAAATCTTCTGGCATATGTGTGAAATGCCTTCGCTTGGTAGGGAGACACCAGAGTACTCTGGCCTCTATAAGGGGAATTATCAAAAAGCTGAAGAGGAACCAAGTGTTGAACAGACGACAGAGACATCAGCCGTGGCAGACAGACAGACAGACAGACACGTAGCCCAGTCATGGGAAGTCCCACCAGGTGACACTGATTGGCTCCTTTGTTTTTCAGAAAGCCTGAACTGCATGATACACAAATGGTTGCATGAGCCTAGTGTGTCGTTTGGTGAAACGCAGCCGGACGATGTGAGTCAGGTTAGGATGGGACCCTCTGACAGCCTGGTTTTAGCCCATGGGCCATATGTTCATTCTAGTTTTTTTAGTGTACACTATTCCACCAACACTAGACATGTACTTATAGAAGTACTTCATAATACACTACAAGTTATGTCCAACTACAAAACAGAATGGTAGAATGTAGGGAAAGACAGATGTTGTTGAAACTGTATATGATCTGTTCTTGTTGAACTGGTACATTCTAAAGTCACATCTGTGAAAAGTGGAAGTGAAGCTAAACTGTTCTCACAGCTCTGATGTTATCGATGAATCCAATATAAGACTGCACAATAGGGCAGTGCAGTCCATGCAACATGTACCTTACAATGGCAAAAGTGAGCCTTAACTTGTGTTACCAACTCCTCTACGGCTGTTATCACATGTGCAGATCTACTCCAGTGACTTCCTTCTGTGTTCTACCAACCTAGTTTACATCCATTCATGACCCGGCCTGTGTCGGGTGGGCTTTTGTTGGAGCCTCAGTGGCTCTTCCTCTTGGTTCTTTGTGATTACAAGTGATCATTTCCTTGCTTTGAAAACACTGCATTGAGTCTATGTAAATCCCCCCCGGGCAGACTCGCGTGGAGGCGGGTCTGTCGGAGCCCCTCCCACTGGTACATACAGCTGTCATTGTTGATCACTTCATTTACAACCAGGTTAATTCATCCCAGGCCCCGCCCCCTTTTGAGCCTATTGTCACCTGTAAACTACAGTCCCCAGTATCATTCAATACCAGTCCAATCACTGATGCTTCAGCTTCAGTAACAGTTACAAAATTAAACTTTTTTTGTGCCAACTTCCCTTTGTAACACAAAGAAATCAATGCATACTTAACCGTCCCTCATATTTTTCCAGCTAATTTGCATTTTTATGAACTTAAAACAGGTTTTCAACATGACAAGCCTGTCCAGAGTCATATGACTCACTGATAATGTTTATGAAAAACATTCAAGTCTCTTATTAAAGCCACTATTTTTTATATAATGTTCAGTTAATGGGACATTAACTCAAATATAGTAGGTGATTGTAAACTATTTTAATGTTGAGACATTAATCAGAAAATGATCAGAGGCTGTCCAATCTAAACCACTGTGTGCGCATAGACTGTGCTGAGTCATACATAGGCTGCATTTTCACAAGATGAGGTCACATTTGCTGAGTAAATTATAGCGCTGACATGATGTGTGACTTCATTTTCTACAGTAAAATGGAAGCATGTTCTTGACCTCATCAAAGTACAGTAAAATTCAAAAGAGGTACAAATGAGATGCAATAATATTAATAAACTTATGAGGGATGAAACAAATGAGATTTAAAAAGTCATTTGTAAAAGATATATGAAAATTGTGAGAAAAAACAAAGAAAATGGGGACGGTAAAGTGGTTAACACTCATGCCTCACAGCAAGAAGGTCCCTGATTCAATTCCCACACCAGACCTTTCTGTGTGGAGTTTACATGTTGTCTGCGTGGGGTTTCTCCAGTTTCCTCCCACCATCCAAACACATGCACTGATATGTTAACTGGTTAATCTAAACCACTCATAGGTGTGAATGTCAGAATGACTGTTTGTCTATATATGTTCAACCCTGAGATGAACTGGAGACTCATACACGGTGTACCCCGCCTTCACCCATTGTACCTGGATTAGGCCCCCACTGACCCCTGTGACCCTAGTGAGGATAAAGCAGGTTCAGACGACCAAATAAAATGAAAGAAAAGGTGCAAAACACATGAAAAGAAGTGGTGACAGGCACATCCATTTGCTAAAAGGTATGCGCAATGGGGAAAAAAAATAGTGGATGAAAGAACTAGAAAAAGTTCATACAACGTGTGAGCTCCTAATTTAAAAAAATAATAATTTAATAATCATTGTCGTGACGTTTGAGACCACAGCCCTTCATCAGACTGGGACAGATCATGACACATGTCTGATTATAAAGGGGACTAACTGCAATCTCAAATGACAGGCTCAAATCATCTCATGTAGTCAGTAACTAGGAATAGGTGTCTTAAATATATATAAACTAATAATGGATACAAGTGCAATGATCACATTTCTTCAAATTAGTAGTAATACAGTGATCAAATAATGAATTTGCATGAATTTAGAGAAATATGATCATTGTATTTATATGTATTTGCATGTACTTCAAGTATTTTGATCTTGTCTGATAAAGGACTGCATGTGTGTGTGTGTCATTACTGTGGTTATTACACACATTTTTGGGAGCTCACATGTTATACAGACTGTTTTCAATTCCTTCAAAACACAGATATAGTCTACAGACAGTGGAAGAGTCATGGTGAATGCAGATCTAGGACAACTCATGATGTATTTTTGTAAATTGGGAGGGGTTAAATATGAGACACCAAATTTGTCTTTTGGTACAGTTAGCAGTTTAGAGACCACTGTGCCAAACTAACATTTTAATTAATATAACCTGATAAAAAAGGAGAATCATAAACTATTAGATTTCTTTAAATTCATTCTCCTCTACACAGATTTCTTTTATAAAGAGCAAGTATTTTTGTTGTCTCCAACTGTGTTTCCTGCTCTATAATTCAGTGAATACACATAAAAATCATTAACTGTGTTTACACACATGGTCCTTACATCATATGAGTACACACAGTTGCAACTTTAATCCAATGTTTACAGTTAAATTCCTTTAACGCTCCAAGTTGTATTTGTCTTCCTTTACAAGGAAATTACATAGTCTAAACGTGCATAAGTGTGAACATATATGGTGCTACACGTGCATACCCCCTCCCTGAACACTCCTTAAAACGTGAGTGGTTGTGGACACATGGCGGGCCCTCTCTACTGTCCACCCATAGAAACCTGCACAATAAAAGCAGCAAATGCACTGCATCCACACAATCCATGTGCGCATGTACCCAGTGACCCCATCTGTATTTACTGCACACACATATACTACAAACCTCTGGAACTGTTGTTAGGAGCAAGGCTTAGGTATTGGGACAGCATGGCTATAAATAACAAGTGTTCATGTTAAACCTGCAGACAGAACCTTAGCTCTGCACGTGGAACCTGTCATTATCTGCACAAATGCACACGGATTTGTTGACTAGTTTACATTTTAAAGTTGCCCATATGTCCACTAAACACATGTAAACATAACCCATAAAGGACAGATATTATTTGTCGATAAAATTGCAGTTAGTTGTTAACAATTAAAGTTTGAGAAGCAACAAGCTGCTGTTTGTGCTCGGCTACACAAGCTAATGCACTCCTCTAAGACCATAAAACACACGTGACATTCAATTTCTGTTTGATGAAGGTCAAAACCAAAGCGGTGGCTTTATTTCCAGTTAAATAATTGTCACTTACCCGGCTTACCGGAGCCACGTTTCCCCTTTTTGCTCCGTGGCATTTTGAGCAGGCTCCGATCACAACACGGTTAGCCCGCGGTTAGCTAGCTAAAGTTAGCCCGCTTTTAGTCCGAGCGGCAGCACGAGTCCGCACGGCTTTGACAGCTGCTGAGAAGAAGGTAAAAGCAGAAGGCCGTGTGGTCTCCGTGGTTTAGCTTCACAGACGGTCTCAATTAGTTCGAAAAATCCACGCTGGTTGTTCCGCACCTGAGTGGGCAGTATGGCTAACAGCTGCTAGCTTCCAAACACCACAGTCCGCTCACACTCCCCCGCTCTTTCACCGCTTTCTCCGTGGATTAAAGTTTGTGTCGGCCGTTAAATCACTTGTCTTCCACAGGCCAGTCCGTGTATTATCTGTGGTTGTCCCCGGGTAATCTGTATCTGATTCCAGGTTGAGACAATGAGTGTTTTTCAAAGTGTTCGGGACGGAGTTTAGTACACGATGTTGTCGCCAAGTCCACCATCTTCCCTTTGGTAACTACGGGACAGACCGGCACGGGGTTGCCAAGTCCCGTAAACATCCCCCTTACGGTACTCGACGGAAAACGCATTCCCATAATGCTGATCAGTCATAAAATATAAAATGTAAAGTATAAAGTATAAAATATAAAATGTAAAGTATAAAGTATAAAATATTCTATCTTGTTTAATTCACCGCTTGCATATCATCAAAGCTCAAATTAAAGTTGTTTATTATATCAGAAACAAACAAACCTGAAGTGACTTTTTAAACAGAATATATTATTACGTGAAAATAAGCAAAGATCTTCATTCACCGTCATTGATCCAATTCCATGAGTTTTATTGGTGAATCAACATTATAAAAGTTGATGTTTCAATGGTAACTACGGAGCCTCTAATCTTCCAAATGGGTAATTTTTGATGAGCATGAAAAGATAAAGACTTTTACATCAATTATGTACATGTATTAATGATATTAGTGGATCAGCAGATATTAAACAATTTAGACCAGTAGATGCTTTGGTTGGGTCATCTGTGATGTGAACTGGTGCCGAAGACACAGTGGCCAACAACAAACAACAAATTAATAATTTAAATAAAAATACTATAGAATAAAATTGAATCACATCACATTAACATCAAATGACTAAATCAGATAAATTCTGTTAAGAGACAAATTGAAAAAATACATCAAAAACAGATGAGATCACACACAAAATAAAAGTAAGTTGTATTTATTAAAGTTTTCATATTTTTGTAATCACATAAACCCTAAACTTTACATGAACACATTAGAAAAATTTGTTAAATATTAAAATCCTTCAAATACACAATTTGCCTCAAAGAAATCATAAATCAGTCATTTATTAGTATTTGACATTCACAGTTTCATAGACATTAAACTGTCCTAATCAAGGATAAACCACATTTTATTAGTCAAACAAACTACATATAGTTAAGACTCTTTGAACCAAATGAAGTGGAAAAATTACTGCCTTTAGTCCAACATATTAAAATATAAATGGTTGAAAAAACAATGTTATGGTTGAAGGTTTGGAGACAAAGATGACCCGAAACCCACAAAAATAACTTACATATACAGTGACAGATGTTTTAGTAAAGACTATATTCACAGGATTCTGAGCAGGTTTCTGTAAATTTCTGAAGTTGTGGAAGGCTTATTGTAAAGTAAGAGGTTGAGTGATTCTGAACCATTTGGAATCACTTTGATTTGGTCCATTAATATTTTTTTTTATGGTTAATTCTATAAAGTGTATTTAACACATTCAGAATATAATCCCACAATTCTGCCCAGAAAGACACAAACACTTGGATTTTGATTTCAAAGACAGTGTTAAGAATCTAAAACTGATGGAAAATGTAATATATAATAATATAATCATCCTCTGCCTGCATGTTAACAGGAACATTAGTGGAATGTACTTTATTATAATATACAAATAGCCTGATAGGAATACTGTTGTTTTCATATTAAGGCAAAACAACTGAATATTTTGCTTTTAAATATTCAGCTTAATCAACAGTCACTTGTTTTGTATAAAATGCTGCATCCACCTGGTGGTGAAACAACATCACTGCACTCAAATACACAACACAGATCTGAGGACAGTGTTTTAGGAATTGTGGGGCTAAATTAAAGAACCCTCCCAGTTATTGTTTGCATTGAAGTCACACACTCTGATCATCTTACAGTTTCTTTTTGCCTAAAATATCCAGCCGTAAAATTTCACTTTGACAACAATTTAAGTTCACTAGTGGAAAGAATCATTTTCCCGATAGCACCTGAAGGCAGCGTTCGAGTCTCTAGTCTAGTCACTGAATTCTACATGAGTCAAGTCAAAACATGGTGTGGCTGAAACACAGTTTAGTAAATAGAGGAGTTGTGTTTTTCTGGGTTAAAAACACTCCAAATTAACCCATAAAGACCAAAAACAAACCAAAACTATCTACTGATATAAACTGTTTTATATCTGTTGATCCCTTAATGAGTAATCGCTGTAAAATACAGTTTTTAATGTTGTCATAGTAATCATTATAGTACCCTAAATACTGTGGAAATAACATTATCTTCTGCAAAATTGATTCACCAGTAACACCCTTGGACTTGGATTACTGACAGTGGATGGACACACTGGGTGTATGTTCAGTTTTTGGTAAAACTGTCATTTTTCTTTAATTTTCATTGTTCTGATATAATAACATTTGAATTTCGGGCCTTAAGGGAGCCTAAGGTTTCTATACTGGATCCTGTTTTCTTTGTATATGCTACTCCTGGGTCACATTTCCTTTTTTTTACACTTCTAATATTATATATATATATATATATATATATATATATATATATATATATATATATATATATATATATATATATATATATATATATATATATCAACTTTAATCAGTTTTTATGAACATCTACATGATCAGTAAATTAATGAAAATGGAAAAGTACCTGATTTTTACATTTAAAAAAGCAAAATACAGAGGATAATATTATAATAAAGGGTAATAAATCACTTAATAAAGGTTAAATGGAGAGAAAAATTCACTTGGGAACTGACAAATTATCTAAGTCTTTATGGGTTAAATGAGTCATTTTTATAAGTAATAGTTAATATGTCTTTTTATCCCACATAGATAATAAAACTAAATGTAAAATTCAAAGCAGACATAAGGTGAGTATTATCAGCACTTGGCTTCTTTTTTTTCTCTAAACTATCCTAATTATATGAACCAGTGTGGGTCGACATCCAGTGTGTGATGTGACGGAGCCTGGAGCTAAAATGGATTCACTGGGACAGAACCAGAACCAGTGTGATGCGCCTTTCAGTCCACTATGAACCCGTAAAAACCCACAAACCGCCCCTGCTGTAGCGCCTGTGTCTCTATCCAGTGTAGTAGTTAGTGGGAACAAACGGCATCTTGCTGACTGTGGCCGGCACTGCTTTTTTCCTGACCTCCACCTGGATCGCTGTCCCATTTTTAGCGAATGCAGCCTCCACGTAACCCATGGCGATGTTCTTCTTCAGACAAGGAGACGGGCAGCCACTGGTCACCTCCCCTTAAGGAAGGAAAAACACAGAAAAGGGATTTAATTGCAGTATCTATGGTTAAATATTGATAGTTTGGATGAATTTTGATGAGATAAGAAATTATTCTAGCATATAAATATGAGAAATGGATAATAATGAAGCATCCTTTAACCCTTTAACACCAAAGGCGTATACAATAATTACACAGATAATAATAATTATTACACAGATAATCCACCAGGGAGAGGTATTTATGAGCAGAGGACTTTAAAATGACACCAAAAGACTGTCGTTAGTCTCACCCAACATTGTAATCACCATGCGTGTCTGTCTGTGTATGTGTCTGTCTGTCTGTCTGTGTATGTGTCTGTCTGTCTGTCTATGTATGTGTCTGTCTGTGTATGTGTCTGTCTGTCTGTCTGTGTATGTGTCTGTCTGTCTGTCTGTGTATGTGTCTGTCTGTCTGTCTATGTATGTGTCTGTCTGTGTATGTGTCTGTCTGTCTGTGTATGTGTCTGTCTGTCTGTGTATGTGTCTGTGTATGTGTATGTGTCTGTGTATGTGTCTGTCTGTGTATGTGTGTGTCTGTGTATGTATGTGTCTGTCTATGTGTCTGTCTGTCTGTGTGTGTGTGTGTGTGTGTGTGTGTGTGTGTGTGTGTGTGTGTGTGTGTGTGTGTGTCTGTATGTGTCTGTCTGTCTGTGTATGTGTCTGTCTATGTGTCTGTCTGTCTGTCTATGTGTCTGTCTGTCTGTGTATGTGTCTGTCTGTGTATGTATGTGTCTGTCTGTCTGTCTGTCTGTCTATGTGTCTGTCTGTCTGTGTGTGTGTGTGTGTGTGTGTGTGTATGTCTGTGTGTGTGTGTGTGTGTGTGTGTGTATGTCTGTATGTCTGTGTGTGTGTGTGTGTGTGTGTGTGTGTGTGTGTGTATGTCTGTATGTCTGTGTGTGTGTGTGTGTGTGTGTGTGTGTGTGTGTGTGTGTGTGTGTGTGTGTGTGTGTGTGTGTGTGTGTGTGTGTGTGTGTGTGTGTGTGTGTGTGTCCGCAGACACATATCATGCTAACCTGAACAAATATGAACCTGAAATATCTTCTTATAAATCAGTGTAATTGGACCAAGATCATGTTTGATAAACAATGTTTGATGTATTTGTAGATTGACTTTATATGTAGGATATAATGAACATGTGGAAATGATAAAGTGAAGCTGAATATTGGTAAAATTACACTTATTTTTCTTAAGATATTTCAGGTTGTATTTTGTTGGTGTCAGTAGTTCTATATTGTGTTTTTATTTTACTGGTCTGATCCACTTCAGATCATACTGGTTTGTATGTTGGTCCAGTCCGACAGTGTATTTGACGTTTCTGCTGCATTAGGTCGTGTTCCTAGGTTTGTTGCTGACCTATGACCTTTCCGTTAGGGCTCAGTATGGGGGTGTGTGGTCTGACAGGGGGTCCCGTCGACACCAGACCCACTCTCTTCTTCGCTGTTTTGGCTTTAATCTGAGGTACAATGATGTCAGCTCCAGGGAAACCCTTCTCCTGACGTCGACGCTTTCCTGAGGACGAGACGGTGAAGGTCACAGACGTGGATCAGCATCGTTTCATGTGTGTTTTTAAAATATTGAATAACAACAACAGGCCCCGTTTCCACAGACGGGTTCAACTCAGACCTATGGTCCAGACTAAAGTGGCTTCGACAGGTGTGGTGGTCTCGTCGATGTCGTTGCCATAGAGACAGAGCCCCGCCTCCAGCCTCAGACTGTCCCTGGCGCCCAGACCGGCCAGCTTCACCTCAGAGTTTTTCAGCAGCGTCTCCGTCAGCTCCACCACCTTGGACCGAGGGACGGAGATCTAAGACAGACAGATGAGTATTATTTTACTGCTGTCATAACCAAATCATTAAATCAATAATCAATCAATCAATAAACTATCGATTCTATTGTAATAAGTAGTGCTGTCAAAAGACTAAATAAAATGTAGGGAGTTGTTAATTATGATCTGTAATTAATGCATCACATTTTTAATCTCACTTAAAAATTGCTGAGAAAAGTCCACAATTTAAGATCTATTATTTCCACACATTAGATTATTGGGTAACACTTTATTTGACAGGTGACTTCATGACACATTCATAACATTGTCATAAACTGCACATTAAACATTTATGACTGTTTCATGAGACGTGGCTCAACATTCATACCGAAACGTTCATGAATGTGGAAGACAGAATGACAACTTTTCAAAATAAAAGTCCAACATTTGCAAAGCAGCAGCACTGCTGCCCCCCCCCCCCAAAAAAAAACTCTTACCATGACGTCACATGTGAGTCAATGGTTTAATCCAGTGACAATGTGTTTAATAATGTCACCTCTGTAGACCTCTACCTGGAATGTTACATTATTAAACAAAGGTTCCAGGTACTAAAAAGGTTCCTACAGTGAGAAAGTACCTACTGTGGTCGACCGTAGAGGTACAGACATTTCTGTCGTTGGTGACTGACAAAAAAAATTCAGGATGAGCTTGATGGCTCCTCCCGACAACGTCCAGGTACTATAGTATCTGCAATGGAATGCAATAGTACCTGGTACCTGAGCAAGGTGAGTCGAGTCGATACTATCTAGTGGAAACATGCCATTACATTCTACTGTATTTAGTCCCAAGTGCAGCCTGTAACCTTTAGATTCCACCAACAGGGGAATATTCACCTGTTCTATTTTCAATCTGCAAACAAATAATTAGAAAACCACAAAGTGTTCAGAGTGAAGACTCCACCAAAGCAGATCAACCCCCACCCCACTTCATATTAGGGTCTTTAAGGGTTAATATTAGGGTCTTTAAGGGTTAATATTAGGGTCTTTAAGGGTTAATATTAGGGTCTTTAAGGGTTAATATTAGGGTCTTTAAGGGTTACTATTAGGGTCTTTAAGGGTTAATATTAGGGTCTTTAAGGGTTAATATCAGGGTCTTTAAGGGTTAATATTAGGGTCTTTAAGGGTTAATATTAGGGTCTTTAAGGGTTAATATTAGGGTCTTTAAGGGTTAATATTAGGGACTTTAAGGGTTAATATTAGGGTCTTTAAGGGTTACTATTAGGGTCTTTAAGGGTTAATATTAGGGTCTTTAAGGGTTAACATTAGGGTCTTTAAGGGTTAATATTAGGGTCTTTAAGGGTAAATATTAGGGTCTTTAAGGGTTAATATTAGGGTCTTTAAGGTTAAAGACAGCAGCAGTCTGCCTTGACCAACCGAATGAAACACACACGTACTCCCTTATACCTCCACCAATCACCACCAAAATGTAATAATTTGTTCGTTGTACCAGTATCGACATTTCCTGAAAATTTCAGCCAAATCTGTCCATATTTTTTTGGTAACAGAGAAACGCTGGCAATTGTATTACTCTGCCAAGGAACAGCAGAGAAATAAAATAAAATAAAACGTCAGGTCCATATACAGTTCTGTAGGTTAATGCAACAATAAACAATAAAAACACTATTCTGATCAATACAAGTATTGAACACTTAACATCTTGCTTTTCCTGCTTCAGATAATATTAACTAAATAAAACATTCCCATCAGTCACAGAGCTTTAAGTTAACACATCAAAAGGACAACTCACATACACGAACAGTAAAGTTAGAGATGAAAAAATAATGTGATTAAAAAATTATGCACTAATTATGACTGTAATTAATCTTAATTAATGTCTTAATTTGACACCTATAACAGTAAGAATGAATGTTTTGGGCTAAATATAAATTGAGACCAGCTGAAGCTCCGCCCCTTCAGTCCTCCTGTGTGTGTGTGTGTGTGTGAATGTGGGCGTCACCTCCACCCCGTCCTCGCCGGTGTATCCACAGCGCGTCACTCTGCAGTCGCGGACACCGAACACGGTGGCCAGAGTGGACGTCATGAAGGTCAACTTACTGAGGTCGTCTTTCAGACCCTCCTGAAGGACCCGAGACATGGACGGACCTGACGATACAAAAACGCAATCAACCTCCTCGGATACAACTGTCACCATGGCAACGGGAGATAAAGGAGAAAATGTCTCTTTTTTTTAATGAATGAATGATTGATGTGAATGAATTAGTTTTTTCTGTCATTTCATCGTTCACCTGGATCTTCTTCCTTTGGACAATATGTACAAAGTTTGTTCACAGTTTGGAGAAAATTAGATTTTTTTTGTTTGAATTTTTTGAAATATTATAAATCAGTCATTTTAGGTCATTCAACGAAATTTGATCTGAATCAAGCCGAACCAGTGAAATAGTACCATAAATACAATAATACATAAATAATGTCAACTACAAAAATGTATCTATATTTTAGAGTGAAATAAAGTAAAATAATGAAAATATTTACATTGACAAACTATCCTTTCAAATAATGTGAATAACATGTAACAAATGAAAAAATAAGCCCAATTTTAACAATATTATGCTTCTGTTTATCATTTCCACATATTCGTTATAAGTTGCAGATCATAATGGGTCGACAAATGCACAAAATATTTAATATCAGGCAGATTGTTGTGAAAATTGCACTGACTTCTCTTGAAACACTTGAGGTTTTTCATATTTGTTCACAGACATTTTGTGAAATTCTACTTTGTTTTAGTGTAAATATGTGAAAATATCTACATTGTCAAACAGAAAAAATGGAGTTGTGAGTATTTATAGATTATTATGATCATATTTTACTGGTCTGTCCCACTTCAGATTGAATTGATCTGAATGTTTGATTTGATTTGATTTGATTTGATTTGAATGATTTATTTCGAACATGTGCAAAGTGCAACAATAATCAATACAGCAATAATAATAATAATAACAATGACATGTCCGAAAAGGAGTAGGATGAAGCATAAGCTTATTTAATTCTACCCCTTCTTCACTTCCCTAACAACCTAAATTCATCTTATAGCAATATAGTGCATAGTACAAAAATGATGATAATAATAAAATAACAATAACAATAATAACAATACCAATAATCAATTACTGAAGTACTAAACATAGACATATGTTGAACCTGAAGTAAAGTAATTATTAATTAATATCTTAATATTTATTTGTGCATTTCACAAAATCATCCTAAGGGCCAGAATGGACCCTTTGGCGGGTCGGGTTTGGTCTTATATTTGACACCTGTGTTATAAATGTTCCGTTCCTGGTAGACCAAAGATAGGAAAAAAAAAACTTTACCTTGTACAGCGATTAATGCTTCATCCAGAAACTCCAGGTCCACATCAAACCCTGCAGCTTTGAACTCTGCCACTTTGGCCTGAAGGAAACACAAGGAGAACATAGATTTAAATCATGTTTCCAGTGTCTCTCTATGTCAGAGTCTGTTCTATGTGAATCTGAACCATTTAAATGTGTGAGGTTCTGTCAGGTTCTGTTCTATGTTCCAGTCCTGCAGTCTGGATGCACATCAATCAACTATAGAAGTGGGCGGGACTTTGACTGGAGGAGAAGTCAACTCATCATGGGACCGTGCAGGCCTTTCTGTGTGGAGTTTACATGTTTCTGTCCCCATGTCTGGTTGGGTTTCCTCCACGTCCTCCGGTTCCCCCCATCACCCAAAAAAATGTTTGTTATGGTAAAACTCCTCCAGTCAGGTGATTCTGTCCATAAGCCTGGTTCTACAGCTGAAGACGGGTCCCCAGGTGCTGCCCACTGCTCCTTACAGGTTACCCCCAATGGATTGAAGGATGGGTTAAATGCAGAGGACACATTTTATTGTACAACATATAATGACAAATAAAGTACTTTACTTTAATGGGATCTATTCTGGACCACCTCACACCATTCCTGAAAATGTCATGGAAATGGGTCGAGTGGTTTTTGTGTAACCCTGCTTACAAACAGACAAACTGACTTAAATACTTTACCCCTCTCCCCTTCGGTGGGCGGGGTAATGAATGTGACCTATTGTTTGGGTCTATGGGGGTCAGTCTGAACATACCTTCATATGAGCAGAGTCTTTATCAGCACAGCCGGCATTGGAGACCACATACAGGTAACCCTGGTCTGTTTTTGTCACAATGAGGTCATCCATGATCCCACCTTTATCATTGGTGAACAGAGACAATGTCCCCTAAGAAAAAGAACAACACAGGGAAACAGGTTTGAGGAGAGGAGACGAGGAGAGGAGAGGAGACGAGGAGAGGAGAGGAGAGGAGAGGAGAGGAGAGGAGAGAGGAGAGAGGAGAGAGGAGAGAGGAGAGAGGAGAGAGGAGAGGAGAGGAGAGGAGAGGAGAGGAGAGGAGAGGAGAGGAGAGGAGAGGAGAGGAGAGGAGAGGAGAGGAGAGGAGAGGAGAGGAGAGGAGAGGAGAGGAGAGGAGAGGAGAGGAGAGGAGAGGAGAGGAGAGGAGATGAGGAGAGGAGAGGAGAGGAGAGGAGAGGAGAGGAGAGGAGAGGAGAGGAGAGGAGAGGAGAGGAGAGGAGAGGAGAGGAGAGGAGAGGAGAGGGGATTGAGGAGAGAGGAGAGAGGCGAGAATAGGAGAGAGGAGGGAGGAGAGAGGAGAGGAGAGGAGAGGAGAGGAGAGGAGAGGAGAGGAGAGGAGAGGAGAGGAGAGGAGAGGAGAGGAGAGGAGAGGAGAGGAGAGGAGAGGAGAGGAGAGGAGAGGAGAGGAGAGGAGAGGAGAGGAGAGGAGAGGAGAGGAGAGGAGAGTCATCCCAGCCTTTGACCTCCATAGATCTCATAAACCATTGGTCGTAGGTGATAACACCAATAATGACAATTGTATAAATCTTCATTCTGCATTGTTTGGTACCAATCTGAAAGTTCTGTGACCCTACGTTCTTGAGTTATAACCGATAATGTGATTTTGAACTTTTAGTTAATTGTGACCTTGACCTTTGACCTTTACTCAAATGGATCATTGCATCTGATGTACATTATCTATATATATATATGTCCATATAATTTCATGGTGATATCTACAGTATTCATTGAGTTATAGCATTATATGTCTCTGCGGACACACACACACACGCACACGCGCACGCACATGCGCACGCGCACGCGCACGC
The DNA here is from genome assembly GCA_020466265.1 of Siphamia tubifer. NCBI lineage: Eukaryota > Metazoa > Chordata > Actinopteri > Kurtiformes > Apogonidae > Siphamia > Siphamia tubifer. The sequence continues at coordinate 2,903,855 of CM035789.1, read as the reverse complement.
GCACGCGCACACACACACACACACACACACACGCACACACGGTTCTGGTCCAAAATGGTCTGACCTGGTTTTCCTGGAGTTCTGCCACATCTGCGACCACCAGAGACTCCATGAACTTGACCCGGTCTCTGCCGTGCACTTTGGTCTGACAGCAGAAACAGAAAAGTCAGTTTTTAAAGTGCACCACTAACCCATACATGGAGTGAACAGTGCGTGGGTCGACTGGTGGATTAAACTGTTACTGATGTTGACGTTGACCTGCAGCATGTGGCTGACATCAAAGATGGAGCAGTGACCTCTGGTGTGCATGTGCGAGCTGATGTGACTGTCTTTGTACTGCACCGCCATACTCCAACCAGCAAAGTCCACCATCTTCCCTCCCTGGTCCCGGTGGAAGTCGAACAGCGGCGTCTTCTTCAGCGTCTGCAGGAAAACCCACCACGGACACGGGTTAGATGAGGAAGAGGAGGAAGACCTTCTGCACACATGATTTATCCGTACTGAAATATTATTTTTAAGACACAGTTGAAGTCTTTAGTTGAATATTTTAGTAACTATTAGTTAGAATTCCTTTGTTTTCGCTAGACTTGTGTTTTATTGGGTTGTCTTTCTTGAGGTATGAGTCACACTTTGGTTAAACTACAAAGACCCACAGCTACTTTTGCCGCACTTCCCCAATTAAATGTTTTCTCCATTTAACCATTCTTAAGCAATTTATCACCATTCATCTTAATATCAACCTGTATATTTCACCTTTTTCATTGTAAATTTAATATTTTCCTATATATAATTCCCAATTTTTAAATTCAAAGGCTTTTATATCAAAACAAAGAAAACTGAAGAAAGAGTGGCTTTCAGTTAATATATCATTAAGTAAACATTAACTAAATGTGTCCATCCACTGTCATGGATCCAATTCTATGGGTTTTACTGATGAATCAATGTTGTAGAAGGTTGAGGCGTTTCCATGGTAACTACGCACCCTCTCAACATGAAAAGGTGACAAACTGAATTTTACACAATTTATTGACATGTATTAATAGAATTAGTGGATCAACAGTTATTGGGCAGTTTACATTAGTCAGTGTCAGTAGAGTTTTGAGTCTTTATGGGTTAAAATGACACACTAACATATGCCCATGTGGGTGTAGATGACACCAGTTCATTGTTACTTGACCAAACCCATCCTGTCCACACATGTGAGTCAGCCCATAGAAAGGGGATCAGTTTACAATGAGGATCAAACTGATGTGTTTTTAGAAGACAGGAGCCATTTTACTGTCCTTTATGGGGGTGGGTGGCACTCAGCTGAGTTGAGTTTTGTTTAACTTTCACTTATTTGAAAGGGGACAATACCAATTTTATAAAACACATGGTTTAAAAAGCCAGAATTAGCAGAAGGCTACTTTTCATCTGTAGACCCCTGGTCATGGTGTAAAAAAGCAATTGGAGAGCAGTGATATTGGAGTTACGTTAATATTTTACTGGTCTGATAAAATTGTGTTAATGAGGAACCTAAAGTTCCACTAATATTGTGCAATCAATATCAATCAATAATAATAAAAGCAGTCGTGAGTGTCTGGGTCATTATGTGCAGGACAATAAAGAATCGATCCATGAAAAAAAAAAAAACTCATTTCAAGTCCAACTATTGACCTTTGAACCTGCAAGTGTGGGGGTCTTATCATGGCTCCAACTGCAGTGCATCATGGGACAGTGTGTTGGCATTTTCTGCAAGTCCAAAGTGTGAGTGAATGGATCAGGGGTCAGAACATGAGTGCATACCGATCTCACACACACACACACACACACGTTCTCCAGTATCATAAATCCTTCACGTTATCGGCCTCAGATTATATCTGTTAGATGATTGGCTGTCGCCGCCGGCACAGATAAAGCAGCAGCGTCGAACACAGCTGAGGTCTGTTCTGACAGGAAACAGGACTCACTCGTGCTTTTAATAAAATCATGTGCAGTTGAGTGAAGTGAAGCAGGAGGGACGGACAGAAGGACAGATGGACGTTCTGTCTGATTTAACTACAGCTGATGTTCCCTCAGAGCCTAGAACAGATCCTGCACCACAAAAATACTGGTCTGACCAACTGGATCCGTCTCATTTATCGTCCAAATATTGAGAAACATTTCATTTGTTCCTTTGGCAAATCTGTTGCTTAATTCAATATATGTTTACAGCTTGAATTAAGCAAAAAATAAAAACCTGCCTAGACATCGTAGACTTGCTCCCTACATGAATGGCTATGAACTCCAGATTTCACATAAACTGGAAGATTCGTACAAACCCATCATTGGTAGAATCTTTGTGACTGAGGCATTAATGCTCTTTCCTCTAAAATGACGACATCTGATCTAAAAAAAAAAAAAAGGCTTTTTTTTGTACTTTTTTCCCATTTCTGTCAGACAGGATTTTTATTATTAGTTATTAAAGAACATGAAAATCAATCCATTTTTAAATTTGGTTCAGTTATTTAGACACTAAACAAGAAAAATGTTAATTCTTCTATCTTTAAGCAAAAATCAATTAACCTCTAGTTTTTGTTTTGTTTCTGAAAAGAAAATCTGATTACCAACAGATAAACAAAGCCATCATATTCACTAAAATTATCACATGAATATGTGAAACAAAGGCTTGTTTTTAACTGAAACGAACATTTACCAGAAAATCAAAGAGGATTTTCATCTGGAGTCGACACTATTTCATCAGTAAATGTGGACATAAGTGTTTTTGTTAATGACAGGGAGGATGAAAAGCAGCAAACGGAGTGAAAACTATTTGATAAAAGTACAATATTAAACATCTGAGGAGGACAAACAGACTGGAGGAAAAACCTCAAGTCTAGTGCAACTAAAACAACTTTGTCGTACTGTGAGTGGATCCTGAACTAAGGGACTTTCACATCTGAAGTGGAATTATTGGACTTTTTACAATTGGACTGGACCCTTAGACAGGTTAAACTGGACCCTTAGACAGGTTGGACTGGACCCTTAGACAGGTTGGACTGGAACCTTAGACAGGTTGGACTGGAACCTTAGACAGGTTGGACTGGACCCTTAGACCAGCCGAACCAGACTCTTAGATGGACCAGATGGCACCGGACCCTTAAGCTTTGAACTGTACCGTTAGATGAGCCTGACCGGACCCTTTGGCCCGCGGGCCTCATGTTTGACACCAGTGACCCACAACACCCGTTGACCCGGACTGTCCACCCCATGCTAACCCTTCTCCTCATACGGGTCCAGTTCAGGTCCGGGTCTGAGTCCTGGGTACCTGGTCCACTCACCTCTCCCCCGGACGCCATCCTCTGCAGCCGGAGCCTCTGGCCGGTGCATCCTGCTCCGACCCGCAGCAGCCCCAGCCCGGAACCTCCGGGACCCGCCAGACCTCCGCCTCCTGCTACAATCCGAGCCCACATGGTGTTGCTTGATGCCCGGCTCAAGTCTCACGCGCACTCCGTTCCCACTTCCGCGGTGATACTAAACTCTTCCCCCTGCGCGTGGAATTTCAGCGTTCCTGGCAAAAACACATGAAACAGGAGGATTATGGGTAATGTAGTCTGTAGGCTCTGAGGATAGGAGCTCTGTTTCACACAACCTAACACAATAGAGTTTTACATTTGAGAAAACGTATTTTATTAACATTTTTGATGTGTGTGTGTGTGTGTGGGGGGGGGTACATAAATGAAAAATAAATAAATAAATAAATAAATTATATATATATATATATACACACTATTTCGTTGGAGACTTCTCTCAGTGTAATATTTCATTAACACGCAGAGTAAATTCAAATATTATTATAAGAAATCATCTATCTATCTATCTATCTATCTATCTATCTATCTATCTATCTATCTATCTATCTATCTATCTATCTATCTATCTATCTATCTATCTATCTATCTATCTATCTATCTATCTATCTATTAAATTCTTAGTCACAGAAGCAGAAAATGGTTAAAATTGTACTTACATTTTATTTTTTATTTTTTAGATATTTCAGGTTGTTCATATTCACATTTTATTGTTACAGGATAGTTTGTAAATGTAAACATTTTCATATTTTAATGTTATTTTTTGCACTAAAACAAGTTGTCATTATTTATTGGCATAATGTATTTTTTTCCAACATGAAATTGAAGGAAACTCTGAAGTTATTATTTTCTATAGTTTATCCTGTTCTTATTGAACTGTAGATCATATTGGTCTGATTGTGGAACCTGAACTGAAATCACTTCCACAGCCTTGATTGTGTAATTAAAAGAAATATTCGCCGTATGTTGGAGTCTCTAACATACGTAAATGGTTCTTTTTGACGTTCTGATCAGGTTCATATATTTACCTCACTAGACCCTCCTTACAGACCATTAACTCACTATCCAGCCTAAGAATACATACATGTCTCTGCTGCTATTTTAGGCCTGGGGGGGGGGGGCTCTGGGTGTGTGTCAGTGGTGGTACTGTGGGGGTTGGGGGGGGATCCACAGTTGTTCAGTGACTGTGAGAAAATCCTGGTGGATGCATGTGTTGAGGATTTTACAAAACAAGTGGGTTTGATTCATGTGGACGTTTAAGTTCCTGTTGATTCTGTGAGAGAAGAAGAAGAAGAAGAAGAAGAAGAAGAAGAAGAGGAGGAGGAGGAGGATAAACAGGCAGACAGGCGTGTAAACACAGCTCCAGTTGACATTGATAGAAGGTAAGTGGAGTCAGAGGAAGGTTCTGTCATTCCTCATACACTCATTCATCCACTGTCAGTTATTCATTAAGTTAACGGCTTTGTTCTTTGACCCTGTATTGAAGTTCCATTGTACGGCCGCAGCTTCGACCAGCAGCTCTAATAATAACTCTGATAAACCACCTCCTCAGCTGACCTGTTTGTTTAGTCTTCAAATAGAAATCCGGGTCTGCTTTGGTCCACATGACGGCCTTCGACACAGAAGGAGCTGGGATGTCCTTCCACACGCTTCCTCTTTTTTCCACTGCTATAAAATTATTTAGAAAGTATCTGCTTCAGACAATAAATGTGTTTAATAGTATATACTTTAATAAGACAAAACAGTCTTATTAATAGTTCATGTTTTTAATAAATATGATGGTGTGTTATTCCACATATATACTGGTTTATGTTCATGTATATAATGGATTAGTAAATATTCCACTAGACAGAACCTGTAAAGTGAATGGATCATAACGTACAGTGTTTGAAGTAGATCTGACACCAATATTTTTTAACACTAAAACCTATTCACTAATTAATTTTGCAATTTGACCACAGACTGATCTTGGTAATTTGATCCAACCATCATTTAAGACTTGAGTTTTCTGTATCACTAATACACATGAGGGAACATTTCATTAGTTTTATTCCGGAAGCATTTGACTTGTAGACCAGTGAAATCCTCATATGTTTAACTAGGGATGAACTCAGTGTTATAGTTATGAACAGTTTCATTTAATTTATTCACATATATTGTTAAAAGATTCAAGTATGGATATGACATTTTGCATTTATATTATTTGAAATGGGAAACCCTGGGATTATTAACATCTATTTAACCAAGAAATAATCTACATACTTTAACTGTTATTATGAAAATGATGCCAATTATTTCTAATGTGACTAATTTGCATCATATCTTTATTCAAATTAACAGTGTACACTTCATTTAGCATCTGTTTTACAATAACAACATAATGTATTTTTTTAATTGTAAATCCATTTAGGCAGTAAAAGGTGAACTTCCTTGGTTGTCAGTGTGTTCTGTGTAATTTTATATTTGTTTGTGTGTTTATTTATTTCAAATATAACATTTTATTTTGGACCAGACCGAAGCCTTCGGTGGTCGTTTATGTTTGACATCACTGAATTTAACTGCGAAAACAGTTTGCAGATACAGTTTTTCCAATGGGTGAACATCTGACCGTCTACTTCTGTTAGACATTTTATATTGATTACCTGCAGAAAATTAACAGAATTTGTTTCAAAGTGTTCCTTCAACTCCTTTTGTTGCCTTCATCCAACTAATTCAAGACATGTTACTGCTTCATATTTTTTAAATGTAACATTTGACTTGTTTTCTGTTGTCAATAAAACATGGGTTTAAGAAACAAAAATGTAAACTTTTTATATTTTACACAGAAGTACAACTGGGCCTGGAGTTTTTGTTGAAATAATCTGATTCTTTAAAAATCATAGATGTTACTGAGGTAAAAGTACAACAGTACTACCACCATAAAAGTACAACAGTACTACCACCATAAAAGTACAACAGTACTACCACCATAAAAGTACAACAGTACTACCACCATAAAAGTACAACAGTACTACCACCATAAAAGTACAACAGTACTACCACCATAAAAGTACAACAGTACTACCACCATAAAAGTACAACAGTACTACCACCATAAAAGTACAACAGTACTACCATCATAAAAGTACAACAGTACTACCATCATAAAAGTACAACAGTACTACCACCATAAAAGTACAACAGTAGTACCATCATGAGGTTTTTACAGTATTACACTTTAGTTTATATGTTAAAGTTCATCATAAGTTCTGTCCCTCAAATCTGTCAAAGTAAGAGTTTTACCAAAGAACTGATTCAAAAACATTCACTTCACTGTCACATGAACAGTTTTGGATCCAACTAGAGTTTGGAATTTTCACTTAATCCTCTTGTATTAACCTGTTCCATCTTTCATGTTTCATTAGAAGACACTACCATCAGTTTGTCATGAAGACCAGCTGAAGACCACCTAAAGACCACCTGAAGACCACCTGAAGACCAGCTGAAGACCAGCTGAAGACCATCTAAAGACCAGCTGAAGACCACCTAAAGACCACCTGAAGACCAGCTGAAGACCAGCTGAAGACCAGCTGAAGACCATCTAAAGACCAGCTGAAGACCACCTAAAGACCACATGAAGACCAGCTGAAGACCAGCTGAAGACCAGCTGAAGACCATCTAAAGACCAGCTGAAGACCACCTAAAGACCAGCTGAAGACCAGCTGAAGACCATCTAAAGACCAGCTGAAGACCATCTAAAGACCAGCTGAAGACCAGCTGAAGACCATCTAAAGACCAGCTGGAGACCACCTAAAGACCAGCTGAAGACCAGCTGAAGACCAGCTGAAGACCATCTAAAGACCAGCTGGAGACCACCTAAAGACCAGCTGAAGACCATCTAAAGACCAGCTGAAGACCAGCTGAAGACCATCTAAAGACCAGCTGGAGACCACCTAAAGACCAGCTGAAGACCAGCTGAAGACCACCTAAAGACCAGCTGGAGACCACCTAAAGACCAGCTGAAGACCAGCTGAAGACCACCTAAAGACCAGCTGGAGACCACCTAAAGACCAGCTGAAGACCAGCTGAAGACCAGCTAAAGACCAGCTGAAGACCACCTAAAGACCAGCTGAAGACCAGGTGTAGACCAGGTGAGATGTCCAGACCTTCTTCATCCCAGACGACACCTCAGTTCTACAGAGTCAGTGAGAGAGACCTGACGGAGGTGGAGCTGCACTCAGTGGACTCTATCAATGACCTCCACCGGACGCACAACACTGAACACAGCCACAAAGGTCAACAAACACACACACACACACAAATATACACACACACACACACACAAATACACACACACACAAATATACACAACCACTTTTGGTTCTTTTTTTATACTTTGGTTAATTTTAATTTGATGTCAGTCTATTTTTGTCCTTTTGGTTCTTTTTTTTTTTTTTTGGTCTATGGTTCAGTGGTGAGGCCGCCCCGCCCAGCGTACACCCCGTCACCCAATGGGAACATCTACACGGTCGATGCTCCTGTGGGTCCTCGAGGTCGTGTGAGTGGTGCCCAGTGGCAGAGTCGTCTACAGGACATGTTGACGCCCAGCTCGTCACACGCCTACGCCATGGGATGTGCCATCATCACTTTACTGCTGCTCACAGTGTTTCTCATCTTCTACTTTTTGGGTACGATTGTTTAACCAGAACCATCTAAACCAGGGGTGTCAAACTGTGGTCCTCGAGGGCCGGTGTCCTGCATGTTTTAGATGTTCCCCTCTTCCATTACACCTGGAGGTCATTACATCATTATCAGTCTGATGAGGAGCTGATTATTAACTCTTTAAGTGCATTCTGAATGGATGATTTAGTTTAAATATTCAGAAAAATTCTACCATTTTCCTTTTGGTTTTGTGGATGAAAAAGGTGTCAAAAAGCAACTTCTTTGTTAATTAAAAAAACTTAAAGGCAAAATTAAAACTGCTGGGACCAAATTTTAATACTAGTTTTCTTAAGTTTTTTTGTCAACATTTTCCACATTATTTTTTCATTTTGTAAATCTGTATTATTTTTTTGTTCATTTTGTTGCTGATTTTGTTTATTTTTCTTAATTTTGTTTTTTTAATGTCATTATTTTCTTTGGTTTTCTGCCATTTGTGTCTTATTTTGCTCATGTTACCAATTATTTTGTTAGCTTATTATTAATTTTTGTTAGTGTTGTTGCTCATTTTCTTTTCTTTTTTTTTTTTTTTTTTCTTACTGATTGCTAAAATCTCAGGAGTTAAAGGGTTAAACTGAATCACACGGAAGAGGGAAACCTGTAAAACATGCAGGACACCGGCCCTCGAGGACTGGAGTTTGACACCTGTGATGTAAATTGTGGAACATGTGTTGATCCACTGATCTGATCAATACATGGAAATAATTAGTTGTAAATCAAGTTACTTATTTTACACTAATTATTTACTGTTTATCTACATTATTACTCTATAGTTATGATGGAAACGCCATCTTCTAAAACACTGAGTAACCAGTAAAACCCATGGAGTTGGAAAAAAGACAGTGGCAATTTCACTGGATTTAAAGTATTTAAACAATCGAAATGCAAAAAGTGATCAATTATGGCAGTGAGTGATCTTCACTCATGGTTCACACATTAAAGCAGCCAATAATCATAATTTAAAAACATATAAACTAAAATTTTAACAATAACTCAATAAACTCAACAACTCGACTGAACCCCTGCTCATAAAACCACACATTTTAACACAAATACCCACAATGCAATGCGTCAACCACCAGCTCCACCAGACCTTCTGCTTAGCTCACAAAAATTTTTAATGTGAGTGAATGGAGCGAGTCAAGATAAATTCTGATACCATTTGACAAGTACTCTGAAATATTTTAACAGTTAATAATAAATATTTGATGTCTCATAGGCAGACGACCCTCTTTTGGTGGGAAGCAAATGCGACGTTAGCTTTTATGTTGGCTTAAGAGACTACAATGCGTCGCGTATGTGACGTCAGTGGAGTCTGGTGACGTCACATACGCGCCAGGCGTGTAGTCCTAATTATTAAGGGGTTTTACTCACAAATGAACCAGCCATTGGTTAACACAAACAGTGGAAACACATCAATAATTATCATTTATTATGAGGTACAACATGTGTGATTCAGGTCACATGACAAACCAGATACCATTTTAACATTTTATTTACCAATGAATATCATTGATTTATGTTCCGATCTCAGCCCCATGAGCCCCCTGGAAGGAAATAGGCCCCGCCCCTCCCTCACAGAAATGTAGCTGTAATCACATCTTTAAAAAAAAACCATTGTATGTTTTCAGTTTTCTAATTCAAACAACTAATTTGGTTGAGTTATGGTGTTATTGTTTTTTTTTTACTAAACATAATAGAATAAGTATTTAACACTAAAAACTTTAATTACAATCAAAATCGGGGTTTGCAGTGTAGGTCTTAATTTTTATCCTGATGTCACTTTTCATTTTGTTGTGCGTGTGTTGTGTGTATGTGCATATGTGTTGTGTGTATGTACATATGTGTTGTGTGTATGTACATATGTGTTGTGTGTATGTGCGTATGTGTTGTGTGTATGTACATATGTGTTGTGTGTATGTGCATATGTGTTGTGTGTATGTGCATATGTGTTGTGTGTATGTGCATATGTGTTCCTCCTCCAGTCCAGCAGGGCGGCGCTATCAGGATGTTGACTGAAGCTGTGAGAGAGAAGGAAGCTGCGGCCGATGAACTGTCCGAGCTGATCCAAGAACTGAAAACACTGAGGCTCAATCTGACAGACATGAGGGGCGGGACATGAGAGGCACGCGCCAGAACACGCCCACATACAGGGACGTGCTCTACAGTGAGACTCGTGGGAGGGCGTGGCCTCAGGAACATTCAGCGGGAAACAGTTGTGTGCTTTTAAAGGCCATAGAACTGTGACTGTGTGAGCGGTGAGGCCTTGACTGGTATGCAGAGGTGGTAAAAGTACTCCTATTCTGTACTTAAGCACAGGTACAGCTACTTGTGTGAAAAAAAATACTCTGGTAAAAGTAGAAATACTGATTCAACTCCTTTACTGAAATAAAAGTAAAAACTTCAACTTCTCAATTGTAATAAAATAAAGAAAAAAAAGTTAAACATTTGTTTTTGGCATGGATGAAATAATATTTATTTAACCAGGAAAAATCTGAAAAGTTCAAAAAGTATATAAAAAAATAAAGCATTTAAGAGTGATGTGTTTGATCAGGTCACAGTACTCAGTTTTGTGGGTGTGGAAGGTTTGGCAAAAATTTAAGGGAAAAAAATATATAAAACAAAAGTCATAATTGAGATGTAAAAAAAAAGTAAAAATTGTGAGATAAAATCATATGTGAGATTAAAAAATGCATAATTATGAGAAAAGAGTCAAAATTAGGAGATTAAATTGTCACAATTGAAATAAAAGTTCATAATTATCAATTGAAAAATTGAGATTGTGAGATGGAAAGTCTCACAATAAAATCATAATTATGAGATAAAAGTCCCAATCATGAGATAAAAGTTATAATTATGATGTAGAAAGTCAAAATTTCTCTCCTCCATTGATTTTCCTTCTGAAGTGACTTTTTTCATACTGTCACATGTGTTTAGTTTGGAAAAGTAACAAGTCTATTCTGACAATGTAAGGAGTATAAAGTACAGATCCTTATGAAAAAATGGAGGGAGTAAAAGTAAAACGTTTCCAGAAAAATAAAAACTCAAGTAAAGTACAGATACCTAAAAAATCTACATAAGTACAGTAACAAAGTAGTTCTACGTAGTCACTTCCCACCTCTGCTGGTTTGTGTGGATACCTGGTGCTGTGCTCCATGATGTCATACAACAAACTCAATCTTTGAAGTTTAAACTTCTGGTTCTATCAAAGTCACTGTCTGGGTTCATGTCCGTCTGTGTACGTTTTACTTACATTTCAAGATCAGAAAGTGACTCTTCCATTGGATAAATGCACAGAAATTTACTGATATTTACCAAATGTTTAAAGAAACTGAAGTGTGTAATGGCAGTTTTTCCATTAAATCACAAATGCACACACACACACAAACACTGATTACAATAATCTCTATCTAATTAATTAAGGAAATTAACAGCCAAGTTTTTCAAACAAAAGTTAAAAAAAAAAAATTCTAATCGAGGCTAAAAAATAACTGCATTAAATAAAAATCCTCATCAAATTCTGGTTCAGATTCATGTGTCACATGATATGTAAAATAATATTTGTTGTACAGTGCATTCAGTGGTTGTGGACAAACTGGTTTCCTTCATTCCTTCTGCTCACATCCATGTCCAGTCCAACCTGAGTAACACTGACACAGGAAGTGCTCCTGCAGATGTTTGTCCGAAGCAGAAGAAAACATGTGACCAGACTGGAGGCGTCGCCGGGCACAGCGTCCGTTACCATGGCAAAGCCAGAGGCTGCAGCGGCGGGCGTCGGACCGTAGAGAGCGTATGAATGGACCCAAGACAGAGTGGATGTAGTCTCTGAGGAGGAGACACTGGACCTGCAGACACAGAACAGAACAGTTTAACACAGGCTGGGCTTCTGTTTGGTCAAACTTTCATCTATGAGGTGAAATAGAAGCTTAATTATGACTACACAACATTCACATGTCTGGGTGGTTTTTTTTTAGAACAGATTATTTATTTATTGGGTCATTACTGTAATTTCACTCATCAGAGCGATGAACATGGATTTCGTAGACAGCGTCACCGGAAGAACACACCAGAATGTAGTCTCAAAACGAGTGCAGCAGCTTAGCTAGCTAGTCGGCGTTTGGCTACCAGGCTAGTAGTAGGATTGTAGCACAGAGTTAAGTAGGCTATTTGGTGAGTGTAGAACGGTAGAAAACAGAATGGCACTAAACGACCAAAGCCAGCTCGAATGGTTGTTCCTGGTGATGAGCCATGTTGTCTAGCAGCTAGCAACTGGTGTTACGGCAATGTGTGCTAGCTGCTTGCTAGCTGCTACGTCTCTGCGACTACAACATTACGTGTCGTATTTGTGTCGTCATGAGGCAGGGCGGGCTCCAATCCCGCCCCTCGCGATTTGATTGGTCCGACCCAGTTGGGATTTTCAGATCCTAGGCTGTCTAGTCTGTCTCCCCGTAGCAAATACCATTTGCGGCCACTGGGGACAGACTAGATCCTAGGCTATATTATTATAACTGCAGTAAACTGTAAATCACTGCTAGATTTGGAAGGATCTGGGGAAAAAAAGTGTTCTGCAAAAATGGGCAAACAGTTTAGTAAAAAAAAAAAAAAAAAGTCCAGGTGGACCATTTTATACTTAGAATTTAAAGGGTTACGTTTTACATATAAGATGCAAAATAATATCATGTCTCCGGTCTTTCATTATATAAAACAGTAGATGAAATATTACAACAATTTACAATGTGTACAGTGAAAAAATGATCAGGATTTAAATTAAGGAATTATCTTGACAAAATGAATGAAATGAAAAAAAGATACATAAAGAAATTAATGAATCGATTAGATTAAATTAAAATGTAATAGTAACTTTAATAATTAAAAAATGCCGTTGCTGTTGTTTTTAAATAAATACATATTCACTATCATGTTATTCTGATGTATTAGTGACAGACTCACTCACCTTAGATTGGGCGAACTTCAACTCCCCCCACAGAACGACCCCTGCTGCCCCCAGAGCTGCACTTTCTCCCAGTGTATTCTCCAGGTCTGTCTGCACACAAACATTTAATAAGATGGAAGTTGACCATCAGCAAAAGACTACATATATATGGAAGGGGTCTACTGCACATGCTCTGTTTATAACCAAAGTTTATACAATTCTCAAGCAATTCATTAAATACAAATTTAAAGTCCATTTGAACACAGATTATACTCAGTACTACTCACTGCCCAGATCATTTAAATATTAATGTTTTTGTGAGATTATTTTAGGTGATTCCTATTATCTTCTTCTTCATGTGACACAGGTGGGCGGTGCCACTGAGCTCACTGCTCCTGGGGTGCTAATGCTAATGCTAATACTAATGCTAGGTACTGTGCATAGCTGCCACATTGCCAACACTCCTGTTTTTTCTGGTACTCTCCCGTATTTCAGCCCCCCCCCCCCTCCTCCTGTTTTGTAATTTCTCTCGGTAATTTCCCGTAATTTATTAGGTGTGAACGTCAAAAACAAAATGTGAAGACATCATTTGGCTGATGTTCTCCAGTTGCCTGACATCATATATGGAACATATACATGTCATTTGTTGACTATCTGACAACTCATAGATGTGTAGTTGATCTGTGCGCAGGTTGAAACTTTCCCCCCAGACTACAGATATTTTTCCTTGGATGGTGACGGATTGATTTACATTTACCACGGCCTGAACTAATGTCATTGGTCGACCAACTGAAAAGACTCGCAGCATCACTGACTGATTGCCTAACATCATATTAGCTAGCTAGCTAAAGTAATACAGAGTATTTAGCTATTTCATTTATCAATAATATTTTTTTTATTCATTATGCTTTTGTGCCAACACTGACAGCAGCCAGGAAATGGAGAAGTAGAAGCAGGGAACGTTCACTTTTGGATGTGTGTGTGTGTATGTGTGTGTGTGTATATGTATGTGTGTGTGTGTGTGTATGTATGTGTGTGTGTGTGTGTGTGTGTGTGTGTGTGTGTGTGATTAAAGTAAGAATAAATTAATAAAGTGAATGTGAATTGAACAATACATGTCATCCATTGAAAATGACAGATTTCTGGATAAAAACAGAGTATATAATCATGCACTGGAAACTAATGCCACCACTTCTCATCATTTATCATAAGTGTTCACTTATGTGTCTTGAAAATACAACACCCAACAAAATTCCAGATGGTGCTGAGCAGGTATGGTACTGTGAGCAGGTATGGTACTGTGATGGGTCAAATGCAGAGTTCTGGGGATAATGCAGTGAACTAATGTCCTACCTTATTGAGGAAATGGAGAGTGTGTGTGAAGGCCAGTCTGTTGTATGGAAACACCGGTGTGGTCTGGTTGGTGTGATGACGCCAGGTCGATGCCACCCTCAGAGCCTCCAGTAACCTGTGTCTGTCAACGGATCACATCATGTTGGGTTAAGGTTAGGGTGAGGCTAACCCTAACCCAACATGAATGTCCTGTGGTTTTAACATGATGGAGACACTGGCCCAACAGTCGATACCTTTACATGCACTTAGAAATATTTGACTTATTGCCTTAGTCTGGCTAATATATTTATTCAAACACATATATAGTCTTTATTTGGACTGTCACTGAACCCAACTGGAGTTAGCATGACTATTGACTATAGCCTGGACATGACCCCTTCAGGCAGTGACCAGTCACAGCATGACAACAATGAAGAAGTGATGGTGAAGTTTGTACCAAATATACTGAGCTGCTGCATCACTGTTGTCTATGTCTTCTCTACTACGTCTGCTTCAAATCTGAAGCCTTTGTTGAGTAATTGTTCTTAATCTTTGATGCCAACAGGAAGAATGTCAACACAAAGGCCACGTAGCACCACCTAGTGTCTGGAAGTCAAACGTACTTCACTCAATAAGCTCTATGTACATTGAAATTTTACATTGTGATAAATGGAGAATACATTTCAAAGTGATCCAAAATCCAGGATCTCTTCCGGATCTTCACCAATATCTAATTGATTGGTCCGTGTGTAATCCATGAGCTATCCTTAAAGTTTCATTAAAATCCGTCCATAATTTTTGGAGTTAAATGGAGTGCACTTATAGGGTTTTTCCACCTCCATGGTGCTCAAAGTGCTTTACATTAACCTCACATTCATACACCAGCAGGTTTCTAAGGTTCTGTCATGGGAAGCACAATGATGTGAATTAGCTACAACTAATAATCCTGTTCTTACAACAATAAAACAATATTTATTCAGATCTACATTCTTCTCTGCAGACCTTCATAGATACTGTTAGTGTTGTAAACCTCATGTGTACCTGACCATCAGAGCAGCATCTGCAGAGCCTGCCAGCCTCAGTGGGAGGTACACACTGGGGTAGAGCGCTGTGGAGCTTCTCCACAGCCACTGCAGACGCTCATTGTGTTGCCTGGTGCCTGTGTGGCAGCGGCCAGTGTAGACACTGTCTGAACACAAACAAAAGCTTCAGCATCTGTCCCTGTTTGTGACTGGACATTTAGCAGATGAACTATTAAAGTGTCTGTCGTACCTGTTTTCCTTTTATTCTTATTAAAACATGCAGGGAACCCATAAAACCCCCACAATCCCTCGGGCCGGTGCCTGAGCACCAGCTGCAGTGTTTCTCCCATGAACCTTTGCGCGCCGTCCTCAAAGCTCTTCCTGGCCAGTGCTGCTGCATCCTGGTCCGACAGTTCGGGTCTCTGCTGTCGGACCAAAGCCTTGGACAGACGCCGATACTTCATCTTGTCTCCAAAGTTCTCCTCCCACAGGGGGCGCCACTCCTCCCAGTCGATGACCGCCAGGCCTCTGAAGGCTGGACGCAGCAGAGTGGACACCTGAGTGACCGTGACGGACAGGTGAGAGGTCAGGTCACCCAACTGAGGGAGTCCTCCGTTGACCCTGCATCCACCTGGGGACAGGTACGGGTATTTACCCAGACGGTTCCGGTAGAACAGGCTCATGTTCTGAAAGAACCCCAATGGAAAAGTGATCAACAAGTGGTGCCTGGCATAAGCCCCGCCCCTCACACATAATATGGTATATTTTAGCATCTATCCAGCTGGTGTCATCATATTAATTGTATCTATATATCTGATCTACAACTGGAAATCAATTAAACTAAATGAATGTTTTGATAGACAGCAGCAGAAGATGAATAAAACCATAATTTATATTTGGACCTGAATCCCTCGTTGCTCTCAACCATGTTGAAAAGTTCAAAGGTCATTTTCAGTTAGTTTTTCTGTGGAAAATTCAAGGTAGATGTTAGATTGGAACAGCCAGACAGACGGGTTCAAAGAGGATGGTAACATTGTTACACTTTTGAAAAATGACAGACCACTATCCAGACCACCGAGGACGACTCTAGGTGTTAGTTTATTATTTTTCAGTAGTCCGTATGACAAAGGTAAAGATGAATGGAATGTACAAAAACAGTGTGTGCAATGTTCATGGAATCAAAAGCATTTACCATTTATTTATTAGTGTATAATAGAACACAGGTTCTTAAATATAACTGACTGAACATTATCAAATGTATCTGACTTGTTAAAAATAAACATGCTTATTTCACTGTCATTTTATTATTTTCATGTCACTTCCTTCCTCTGTGTCTAGTTCCAGTGGTGTACAGGAAACTTTGAGTAAAAAAAAAACAGTATTGAATGAGTCAGTACTGTAATCAGGTTCAGATGAATATCATAAAAACAAAACTATATTCCGTCCTTTTGGTGATAGATTTGTCAAAACACTTGCCACAAAGAAATATGTCCAATGAAATGCATTCGATTCAGCTTTTTGACTGCGCTGCGTGTGGGGGTCATATTTCCGGCCATAGGAATGATACCTGCAGCTGTGCAGAACGTCTGGACCTTAGTCCCATCCCCTGTCCCTCCGGCTGTTCCAATCTAGCATCTACCAAAGTTCAACCTGAGGGGGGGCCTTCAGGCACAATTTTCAAGTTTCTCATAATTTCCACAGTCCCTGAAGGCAGCATTAGTGGCAGTGTTGGCTCCGCCCACCTGACCCTGGAACCTCTGCTCTCTGTTCTCCATGATGTCGAAGTCACCCAGGTCCAGGCTGACGTTGAAGCGGCTCTGACAGCGGCGTGTGGGTGTGTTCCAGACCACCACGAAGGGCTCGCCCCCCAGGGCTGGACCTGCAGCCGCAAGGGGGGGGGCATGGGGAAGAGAGGCACCAGAGAGGGCGGAGAGGAGAAGGAGGAGGAGGGGGGGGGGCAGCAGAGGTGGGAACATGACCAGAGCTGAGGCCTGATGGGAAAAGGGATGGAATTAAATGTACTTTATTACAAACAAAACTATCGTATTTTCTGGACTATTCGCCTTATTCACCGAGCGGCTATTTTTACACTTGAGGGGTACAGAAGTTAAAGAGAAGTGCACAGTCCCAGATGTTATTAAACACTACCTTCAGTGAAATTTTGGGTTGTTTACATGCTAGCAGTTTGGACCACCAAGCTGTCCGTCATTCCAGAGTTAACGATCGATATTGTTAAAAATGGTCGTGTAAGGACTGTAATATTCCCAGGGCTGTTTTAGTGAAAAGCTACAGTAACTGGGTTAAAGGCTACATAAAGTTTAAGTAGGCTAATAGTACCGCTAGCATATCATGAGCACTGACAACCATTGGCACGCTAACCACAAAATGAAAGCATAATCGTTAAATAGCATATAGAATGTAGTGTTATGTAATTACACATTCATATTTTATATTTAATCGTTAGGTTGATTAGATGGATGTTAGCACGATTTATCATTGATGCTAGTCTGGTAAGCTAAGCTTAAGGGTGTCATTCTGCTGAAAACCACTTTTCCACGCTCCTTTTGGAATCTGATGGCTCACCCAGAGTTACCATGGTGAGAGGTCACCCAGAGTTACCATGGTGATGGGTCACCCAGAGTTACCATGGTGATGGGTCACCCAGAGTTACCAACACATGCTGTGTTTGCTGCAGGTGTGTCCCCTCCACTGATGGATTTACCATCATTTATAGAAAACTACAGAGAAACCAGACACTCAGAAAAAGTCTGTCCACTACACGTCCCCAGGACATTGGTGTCACCCACCTGGAGTTAAGCCCCTCCCCCATTGCGGCAAATCTTGAATAGCATTAGCATTAACATCTACAAGAGAAGATGATGTCACAGTAGCTGCTGCACAAACTGGAAAAAAATGGCGGATCAAAGTGGTTCATGTGTCTCTGTGGAAATAAAGCCTTGTTTTTTTTCCTGCACGTTTTCCAAACAAGCGACGGCAGGAAACACAGCTGTTACTCTGCAGTGATGCACGGGTCAATGGATAAACAACCCACAACCGACTGTTTTTTTTAACTCGCCCACCGGACCGCAATAAATATATTTGAAAAGGATGGAGCCGACCCATTAAAAAAAATAGTCAATGGTCTTTATGAACATCACATGACCTTTGACCTTAATCACATACCTGCATTTATTTCTGTGTTAAAATCTGATGTCAGGGGTTGACAACCTGTAACAACCAAAGACACATTTGAACCTGGTTTTCACAGAAAAGAAAAGTGGGAGCTGCTCATCATCCTTAAAAATCTCAGTGAATGTTTCCTAAACCTTAACTTTTTTGTTTGGATGTTTCCGGAGCTTCCACTCTCCCAACTTGACTTTCCCTCTTGCTCCTTTCATACCGTAGGATACTGACGACTTTGTACGACACAGTTAATAAAGTGAACTTACCAGGTTATTTTAATGTTTATCTCAAACGACCCGACCGACAGAAACCTGAATATCATTACAATTATTTTCCAATGATCTGTAACTGCAGGTGATTTTAAATCTATTTAGCTTCATTTTTAAAACAGCCAAAAAAACTATGTTGATGTTCACCCTGTCTATGATGAAGGCCTTCGTCAAACAGACTGTAGCCTTTTATAGCGTTTAAATAAATGCTAAAGTAAGGATTAAGACAAAAAATGTGCTGACTCATTCATTTTTTGTTAGATTTAATAAGTAAGTATTGAGGAAGAAAAACAGCACAGACCACCTGACACAGACCACCTGACACAGACCACCTGACACAGACCATCATCTAGAAATCTGAATTCAATTAAACTCATTCGTGTGCTCATCTGTCAAAGTCATTTTGTGCAGTTTTAGCACAACTACTCTCTTACCAAATAGTTTTTCTCCTAGACAATACCACCAGGAACTCATTATTTGACCCCTCATAGGCTTCGGAAAATTGATCCAAGAGTGAAAATTATTGCCCGTTGATCAGTGGGCACAGACTTGGTAGCCGCCATATTGGATTCTGTTACTTCCTATGACACCTGAGGAAGTACTAGTAAACACTGAAACAACCTGAAACAAAACAATCTGGAGGTTTTTTTAAATAGAACCAACACGATGCATTTAATAACAATGAAGAACAAAGCAACGTTAATGAAATAACGATGGAATGACTCCTTTTAATGTGTTAGCTAATGTAGTTCAGTGGACATAATTATCCTTATCTTACAGTAAAATATGGACCAGGAGCCCTCTATGTTTCTGAAGTGTCTTATTTTTGGTGGAAATGATGGAAGGTTTGTCCGTATGATTTTTGGGACTATTACCAAGTGTACCCATCGACATCTTTGAATGAATAAGGCCCAGAAGTAGCAGAGTTATGATAAATATTACAAATAAATACATAAATCACATCACAGTTATAATTACCTGCACGTTCAAGCACTTCACCTATAATTCAAGTCCTTTCCAGACCTTGAAAACAACATTTTCATGGATTTCAAGCATCTGTACCTGTTGATGTAAACATTAAAACTCACATTTGTTTTCAACTGGAAGCAAAAAAAAAAGAATAAAGACCAAAAAAATGATCCAGACTTCCACATTATTGTGACTTTATTCCAGAATGTCTTCAGTCCAATAAACCTGGGATTCCAGGTCTTAGAAGTATTACTTTATTGGCAGTTTTTCCTAAATTTGAACAGATGTGTGAAAATAAGGCACGTTGGGTGGATCCAGCATCATGTGACTGAAGTGAGCAGAAGGTTCAGAAGGTCAAAGGTCAGAGTTAGGGGAGGGGGGGTATTGGATCAGCAGGTCTGATCCAGTTCATTTAGTAGAAGGTTGTAGTTAACGGACATTTAGGTGTGGAACTGTGAAGTTTATGATATGCAGCTCTATACAGCACCTACAATCTAATTAGCATTGATGCTAAACTCATATTTACATGTTTAAACTGAAATGTATAAATGTGTTCATTAATTATTTCACCTAAATAAAGATATAAATTAAAAACAATTATACAGAACATTTTAATCCCATTCTGATTCAACACATTCATTCTATTAAAAATGAACTGTATTATTTATTTATTACATAACTCCATGAAAGTGTCTTTAGTTCAGTTTCAGAACACGTGTCTCATAAAGAGTCAGTGATAATGTTCAGACTTTATTTCCAAAATAATTTCATGACACGTTTTGAACTTGACTTCTTGCTTCTTCACCGAATCAGTTTGTAATGTAGGTCAAACGAAAAAGTTCTGTCGCTTTAATGCAATGTATTCTGGGATGCGTTCATAGTATAGTATATTCATAGTTCATAGTAACGTAGGTCTGAAAAAAAAGAAAAACTTTACTAAAAGAAAGATAAATAATTTTAAATGTAACTAAAATACATTCTATTGAACGGATTAAATTTTATTGTTTTATTCAGTAACAGACGCATCACGATATCATTCCCAACTTTTTATTCAATCGCAGCCTCTCGTGTCATGTGTGTATGTATTGATACACATCAGATAATCTTCCCATCCCTAATATTCACCTATTTTATCAGTTCTATTTTGCATTTGTGGCCAGATCTTTATAAAACAGTGTTGTTTTAAATGTTTTACAGAAATGAACCAGAAGCAGAAATGATGCTTCGATAAACTTCAGACGGATCTTTTTTTTATGGACTGTGTTTCTACGGCAGCTCTGAGGACATTTCATCTCTAATGTTCTGTAGAAGATGCAAAAATATCACCTCCAGGGTCTGAGTGGAACCCAAGACAAGCAGCATCGTATGGTCCAGATTCACCACTAGGTGTCTGTGTTCAAATGTCTTTGTGCATCCAGAAGATGGACAGACCTTTAGCATCTGTGTACGGAGTCTGATCCAGAGTCTGAACCACAGGTCCAGGAGGAGCAGGAGGAGGAGCAGGAGGAGCAGGAGGAGCAGCAGGAGGAGCAGCAGGAGGAGCAGCAGGAGGAGCAGGAGGAGCAGGAGGAGCAGGAGGAGCAGGAGGAGCAGGAGGAGCAGGAGGAGCAGGAGGAGCAGGAGGATAAAGGGAGGAAGGAGGTGGGAGGGAGCAGGATGGGGGAAGGGGAGGAGGAGGGGTCAAACTTGTAGAGCCTGTGTTACTCCTCCCCCTCTCTGTCTCCTCATTGGACATCCTAGAAAACCTCAGCAGCATCTCCATGGGGACAAAGGTTGCCATAGCGCCTGCGTTCTGCACGGGCGTAGACAGTGTGAAGCCCAGGTGGGCGTAGAAGTGCTGCTTGTCGTGGGTGGTCAGACAGAGTCGTTTGAAGCCACGGCGGCGGGCGTAGCCCTCCGTCTCCTCCATCAGCGTTCGTCCGAAGCCCCGCCCCCGCTCCGCCTTCGACACCACCACTGACTCCACGAACAGACTGGTGCTGTGACCTACGACCCGGGACACACGGGCGTGTCCGATCAGCCGCTCGGTGTCTCTGCGCCCCCCCAGGAGGACCAGGCAGACTGGGAACTCGGGGCAGGACTTCTGCAAGGACTGGACCCGGGCGGCTTGGCTCCGCTTCCACTCAGCGTTGACCAGGTCTGCACACGGAACCAGGAGGTCCAGACGGCGGTGGATCGGTACCACACGAAGCCGCTCCGGGTCGGAGTCTTCTTCGACCTCCTCATCCTGGGTTTGATCTCCTGGTTTGAAGGCGGGGTCCAGTCGGGGTCCACCTCTGGGCTCCGCGGTGGGCGTGGCCAGCGTCTGTGGCTCTGACCTGTGATTGGAGTTTAATGAAGGTCAGACACAAACCAGTGAGTGACGACTGTTTACACGGAAACTAACGGAAACTACAACGGATTCATTGTGTAAGTGAAGCTGGAAGCACGTTTATGTTTGATCAGAAACAGGAGGGTATCATCAGAAAACTGAATATTCATTATTCTGTGGAAAAACGCAACTGAATTTCTTAAAATATAATCAGTTCAGTTTTTTTTTTTAAACTCCATCACTTAAAAAAATACTTCAAGGCATTTGTTTGATGTTTTCTGAGCTAACAGCGAACGTTTCTTACCTTCGTACATTATTTCACCTTCATCAGTTTGTTTGTCATTAGTAACTGATGGAGCTGCTGCATCTTCAGTTCCGTTAGCTTAGCATTAGCACTCACATCATGTGCATTTCAAAATTTCCAAACAGAAAAAATAACTGACTTTATCAGAATCCAGAGGGATACATTCGATCATATTTGTGTACGGAGACACCACCTGTAGACTCCAGAGTTTGTATCACTCCTCTAAAAAGGGTCTTTTTTTAATAACATCCCTATATTTATTATTTGTTTTATGTTTTTTTTTTGTATAAACATGTTTAAAGAACCCAGAGGTTTTGTAAACTGTGATTGTTTGGTTCTTTTTACATGACAAATATCAAAACTGTAAGCACCCAGTTCATATGTTAGCTGATTTTGGACACTTTTATAAAACAGTGATGTGTGGGCTGACCCGCAGTCACCCGCAGTTGTGGGTCACTGAAAAATATTTTAATGATAGTCATTTGTCGTTTCAGATAAAAATTTAAAAAACCTGATAAATCATTGTCATTTAAATATTAGGTAAAATTTTCTATTATTAAAACATACAATTTATTAACTGAATGTCCATGAAGTGACATGGTGGTCAGTATCGTACAGTATGGAGGGAGCAAGAGAGGAAATAAACAAACATCCAAACATAAACAATAAGGTTTGGACACATTGGCTGAGGATTTTAAAGATGATGAGCGGCTCCCAGTGTTTTCGTTTCCATGGAAACCAGGTTCAAATGTGTCTTTGGGTGTTACAGGTTTAGATGCTGCGTTAGCGTTGATAACTTTTGAATGATGAAGCAGAACAAACATATTTATAAACATATTAACTTACAAACAATGACATGGAATTTAAACACAGAAATAAATGCAGGTATGTGAGTAAGGTCAAAGGTCATGTGATGTTCAGGTATGCAAGTAAGGTCAAAGGTCATGTGATGTTCAGGTATGCGAGTAAGGTCAAAGGTCATGTGATGTTTAGGTATGCGAGTAAGGTCAAAGGTCATGTGATGTTCAGGTATGCGAGTAAGGTCAAAGGTCATGTGATGTTCAGGTATGCGAGTAAGGTCAAAGGTCATGTGATGTTCAGGTATGCGAGTAAGGTCAAAGGTCATGTGATGTTCAGGTATGCGAGTAAGGTCAAAGGTCATGTGATGTTCAGGTATGCGAGTAAGGTCAAAGGTCATGTGATGTTCAGGTATGCGAGTAAGGTCAAAGGTCATGTGATGTTCAGGTATGCGAGTAAGGTCAAAGGTCATGTGATGTTCAGGTATGCGAGTAAGGTCAAAGGTCATGTGATGTTCAGGTATGCGAGTAAGGTCAAAGGTCATGTGATGTTCAGGTATGTGAGTAAGGTCAAAGGTCATGTGATGTTCATAAAGAGCATTGACTACTCTATTTCTTGCGGCCTGAACTGGAGGTGGACAAGTTTTTTAAAAAATGGTCGGTTCAAATCGTTTATACATCGACCTGCGCATCACTGGTGTAAGAAATATAAAAAGGACTAACAGCTGTCATGTGTAGAAATGACAACTTTTCCAATAAAAACAAAATGACAAATAACTAAATAAATGTATAAATAAATACAGTTGTAGATGTTTGTAGTCAAACTGTCAGTTCACACCACAACCCTCTGACGTCAAAAAATATAAATATTTTATCAGATGAATCTTTTGTTTACACAGCAACCGTGTTTTTCGGGTTGAAATCGTAAAAAAGTACTGTTTGTATTGTTCTGTTAAAGGACCCCCTTGAAAATGAGATGTGACATCTCAAGGGGTTTATCCTTTCAATAAAAGACAAAAGACTAAAAACCAAAAAAACATGGGATTATTTCCCTGAAATTACTTTAAGTTATATACAGGAGTTGTTTCAGCTTCTGTCACATCTTTTTGTTTCCAATGTTGTGTTTGTATTTGATGCTCAGAGAAAACAGGAAGTGAACAGTTGAGTTGTTGGCCAGTGCTGCCACCTACTGTTCATTCAGTTACTCACTGCTGTGTTCATCTGCGTTAAGAGTTTCCCCTAAAACACGGAACTAAAAGTGAGAACACACACTTTAGAGTTTCGGGTTCAGGTGGTTTCTATGGAAACACACACGTCTGACGTTCACAGTCACTATCAGTGGCTGTAGATGACACGTGCACACAGATTAGACTTATTTTAAAAACAGTGAATGTCCACACAACACTAACTTCAGTTCAGTCAGAACAGTGTTTAGGATCAACTGATGTTTGTGTTTTAACTCTGTTTTTTCAAATAAAAAGGGAAAATAATTTGCATTTTCATCCGACTACTTCCTGGTTCAAATGTTTCTGTTCTGATATAAACTAAACTAAATCTAAACACACATGTGTTGGCTTTGGAGTAGGTGTTGGAAATGTTCTAAAATGTCCACATCCACGTCAAAGAGAAAACTCATGCAAAGTGTTGATCTGCTTCTAATCTGCTTCCGCTGTGGCCTTCACAGTTTGTCTATGGCACCATGAAGGATTATGGGAGTGGAGGTCAAGGACGCTTCACAACAATCACAGCTCGGATCAGTCTAAATGCTGGAGCACCCATGGAGGGAAAACCAGGGACATTTAAAGGCTCCATCCTCTCTGGAAAAACTGTGATTTGAGAAGAGTTCATAAAATAATCACTGTTTTTTTTAACTTAATTTTATTGAACAAAGGCAAAAAAAATAAAACACCAATTTCAATGTAATCTTAGTGGTGAACTTTTGAAAATGGTGACTTTCAAAAGTTCACCACTAAGATTACATTGTTTCCCCTCTCTCTCTCTCTCTCTCTCTCTATATATATATATATATATATATATATTGAGGTACTACTTGGGAATTTTTTTAAATAGTTCTACAGGTACAGGTACAGTTTCAAATGTGTTTTTAAAAAGAATGTAGTTATTTCCAAAAAATTAAAGAAATAGTTTCCAGTGAATAAATAAGATACTAAATATATTTATGTGGAAAAGAATGTCCTGGACAAATGAGAGGGAGCTCCTTAAAAGAAGTAAACCTGGAAATTATAAACTATTTAATAAGTGTGATATTAAAGATGTTAAATAAAATCCTGACTCACAGATAGATGCAGACGGAGGCTGAGTGTCAAACAAAGACTGACTTTTACAGAAAAAAGGGATGTTTGAACCATTGCAACAGGAAACTGATGATGTGACAAGATCTGAGTGAAGAAAATAACCACAAAAAAACTTCTGCTTTTCTACAGATAAGACCTGACTTTAGGACTTGATCCAATTAAAAACAATTAAAATAATATAAGTGGAGCTGAAACATGTGACGACAGTGGAGTCATCTGGAAAATATCAGAAAATGATGAAAAAAAACATATATATATTAAAACTCTGATGTATTTTAAATTACTTTCATATTTCTACTCAGGCCATAACAGTATATGTATTCGTACCGAACCATTAAAAACACATGTTCAGTTCGGTGCAGCCCTATACAGAATGAATACAGTCAGTTTGTATGTTTTTGCATGTGTCACTGACTCTAATAATCAGGAGGATACCTCTACATGATTGGAATAGTGACGGGAAGACTGTAATATTTATGAGACACGTGATTCGTGCTAATTATGCATAACGAAAGATCTTGGAAAACTGTTCCTGTATCTATATTTTAAAAGGATACGTGCTTTTTGAACCAGGTTGTAAACAGGTTTATTTCTGCTGTAAATTTGTCATTTTAAACACCGTCGTCTGGAAGGAACACACTGACTCCTCCTAGCGGAGATTATACCGCGATTATAGACCGTCTACGTAAATATATAGTCATAGGACTTAATTTATTTTAAACATTGAAAGAAAGCCCCACATAAGCAGGGCATCAAAAAATTGGGTAAAACTCTTATTGTTCCTCTCCACGGAAATCTTTAGTAAAAGGCGAAAGATTTATACGATCTGAAGAGAAACAAGAGTGTACTGAAGACAAACTGTCATAGTGTGAGATCCCATTCTACGCTCTACCCTCCTCTATCACGGTCCTACTATAGTTTTGTTCAGTTTTCTGATTATGACATAACTACGCACGTCATTTGTGGACTTCTTTAACAAATATACGAACTTGTAATCAACTAATTTAACGCTAATGTTTATTTTATAAAACTAAACAAAGTTCAGATATAGACGCAATGCATCATGGGACGCCAAGAGTCGCGGTCCCGCCCCCACAAGCAAACTATATTTTAGTACATTTACAGCCAATACATGTAAATGTAATTTATTTCAAAGATAATACATAATACTATAAGTAACCATAGTTCTAACTTTTTAAACGCATTCTTATGCTGAATTCTAACGTTCTACCGTTAGGCTCATACGCATGCGTGGATGAACCACGCATAACTAACCCGAAACTTTTGGTCGGAGTTCTCCGTGTGACAAATGAAAGGCATGTGTGGAAAGCTGGGGTTAATTTTGAGCCTGAATGGATCTGTTTAAGCAGATGGAAGGAGATAACCCAGAAAAGACTGTAGTTCCATCTGTCTGAGTTTATCTACAGGTTAATTTAACTATAGGGTTTAATTTGAACAAGTGCAAAACTGATGTCACCACATTTTTATGTGTACCATGTCCGGCAACAATCCAGACCAAAATGGATCTAAACTCCGTTTAAACTCCTCTAACTTCTATATGAAGGTCCAGTTAAAACTGAAATAACCCATGAATAACCGCGTTCATGTCATTGTGTATGTTCAGTTTTAGTCAAACTAACCCACATCACACTCAACTCTGATCAAATACAAACGGAACCCTGAACTCAGATAATATCTTTAACTTTTAAGAAAAATTTAGCAGCAGATAAATGAGAGAATAAATACACAAAAGAAAAAAACTAAAGTGGGACGAGGTCTACCACTTGAAACATAAATTATTTGTACATTCAGATTTGCTACTTTTTTTCTTTCAGCAGTAAATGTAGCTCTGCATTGAACAGAGCATCAAAAAATTAAATTTATCTCTTGATTGTTCATCTGCACGGAAATCTTTAGTAAAAGGCGAAAGATTTATTCGCTCTGCAGAAAAACCAGAGAATTCTGATTGAATTTAGTCTGAGTCGTGGAGGCCATAGTCCACCTGACCTCCCTCTGTTCTGGTTCAACCAGAAACTTTCAGCTCGAGATCTGACCCTTATTAACATAAAGGGGCGGAGTTACGCCACAGACACAACTCTGGGTTTTCATTCATAAAACACAAACTGTAAAATGATCAAAAACATACATATGATTAAGAAACACAAAAATCCGCGATTATCTTTAAATGCTGTGTTTAACTGTGTGCTTTATGGGGACTCGGGTGTGTTTTTAAGCAGATGTTAGTTGTGAATCCGTGGGAGTTAATGTGTGTGTTTTTTCTCGGTTCTGTGTCTAAACTTCTGTTCATTCAACCCGTTTGTAAGTTTGTTCGGTGCCGTTTCTGTGCAGAACACACTGTGCGCATGCGCTGTGTTACTGTACGTTTCACTGTGATGGCGGTAAAAAAAAAAGCACAGAAGAAAACTCAGACACGAACTTAAACAGACAAAGTCCACGGTTCGGTTCAGCCTCAGGTTACCTACATTGTTCGGGTGCTTCTCTCCACGGTGGCCGGTCTGGGCCGGTCTCCTCCTTCCGCTGGTTCCGCCTCCGGACAAACAGAACACTGATCCTGGGTCAGTTGTTTTCGTACAGCAGGACACATCAGTGGACAGTGTG
Source organism: Siphamia tubifer (assembly GCA_020466265.1). Lineage (NCBI taxonomy): Eukaryota > Metazoa > Chordata > Actinopteri > Kurtiformes > Apogonidae > Siphamia > Siphamia tubifer. The sequence goes on along the minus strand of CM035789.1, from coordinate 2,875,774 downwards.
GACTCTGATCTGATCCAGGGTCAGATTCTACAAACACTCACAGTTATGTTGGTGAGTGTGTCACTGGTGTGTGGAGGGAACACTGCCCCTGGTGGATGGAGGTGGAACTACAGGAAACTGTCAGTAGAAATATAAAAAATACAAAGGTTTGTCTCACATTATCCTTCACAAATATACATATTTAACCCAAAGACCCACTGTTACTTTTCTTTTTTTATTTTTTTTAATCTTACAGTGATTTATTACCATTTAATAAATCGACCCTTTCAGTAAAGCCATCAAATAGTAAGAATGATGGTTTTACTGGTGAATTAATATCTGATAATCATGAAAATCCATTTGACACATTTTAAAGCTGTTTTTAAGCATCAATTATAAATGGCACAGTCCCGCAGAGGGTTAATTCACATACATGACTAAACATTTATTGAATCTGACCTGATTAGATCCAAACTGTTTTTAATCATTTCTTTTGTCGTTTTCCTGTTATAACTCATTTGTTATGACAGAACATGTCAGTACAAACTGAAAACAGACAAGGATTTTAACAAAACGTTTGCTTAAATTTTTTTAAAATTTGTAAACAAAAAAAAACAGGACAACCCATTGAAGCACAATAAAAGTGGAATCAACAACTGACTCGGAAAACGAAACGAAAGAGCAGTAACGTTGAATAAATTAAACATATATTAATATGAATATGATGACAGTTAAATTATTCATTCTTACTTTTCCTTCAACATATAATGTGGCTCTGTTCAAACAGAGCATCAAAAAATTAGATTAATCTCTTAGTTGTTCATCTGCACGGAAATCTTTAGTAAAAGGCGAAAGATTTATTCGCTCTGCAGAAAAACCAGAGAATTCTGATTAAATTTAATCTGAGTCCTGGACCCAATAGTCCACCTGACATCCCTCTGTTCTGGTTCAAACAGTTTCAGCTCTAGATCTGACCCTTATTAACATAAAGGGGCGGAGTTACGTCACAGACAACTCTAGGTTTTCATTCATAAAACACAGTTTGTTTTAGATCATCTTTGACAGACATTTGATCTGAACTAAAGCAGGTTATGAAGAAACATAAAAATCTGTGATTATCTGTAAATGACTGGTGTGTGTGTTTACCGGTGTGCTTTATGGGGACTCGGTGTGTGTTTTTAACCAGACATTAGTTGTGAATCTGTGGGAGTTGATGTGTTTTTTCCTCGTTCTGTGTCTAAACTTCTGTTCACTCAGCCCGTTTCTAAATTTGTTCAGTGTCGTTTCTGTGCAGAATACATTGTGCGCATGCGTGGTGTTAGTGTAAGGTCCACAACAAAAACAACAGAGCACGGATCAACAACTCACATTGATGGACTACAGCTTCTTGGTATTTACATTTGTGTATTCCGAGCTTTCTTTCAACAGGTAATGTGGCTCTGTAGTTAACAGAGCATCAAAAAATTAAATTAATTTCTTGATTGTTCATCTGCACGGAAATCTTTAGTAAAAGGCGAAAGATTTATTCGCTCTGCAGAAAAACCAGAGGACTCTGATTAACGTCGGTCTGAGTCCTGGATGCCATAGTCCACCTGACCTCCCTCTGTTCTGGTTCAAACAGTTTCAGCTCTAGATCTGACCCTTATTAACATAAAAGGGCGGAGTTACGTCAGATTTATGCATAATTTCAGATTTTCATTCATAAAACACAAACTGTAAAAATGATCTAAAACAAATAAACCAAACAAACACACGAGGAAGATACAAACATCTATGATGATCTTTAAATCACTGTTGTGTGTCTTTGTATTCCTATCTTTACAGAGCCACGACATGGGGACCTCTGATACTATGGGGACCAAAATTTAGGTCCCCATAATGGTGAAAGAAAAAGGTCCCCACTAGTAAAATAGAAATGATACCCCAATTTGTTTTTCAGGAAGTCCCCATAATGCATGGGGGACACAGGTGCAAGACGAAACATGTATTTTTTGAAGGTTTGAGAATGTGTTTACTAATTTTTTAAGTATTTATTTTTAGGTTTTAATTGTTTTTACACTATTAGTTTTGTTTATTTTACATTTTTTGGATGATTATTAATAATTCATTTAATTAAAATGTCTCATCATAATTTGATTTTAAAAAATTACACTCACTACCCAATGGCTGCTTGATTACAAACATGGTCCTGGTGACACGTGTAAACGAGTGTGTGTGTTTAACTGTGTGCTTTATGGGGACTCGGGTGTGTTTTTAAGCAGATGTTAGTTGTGAATCCGTGGGAGTTAATGTGTGTGTTTTTTCTCGGTTCTGTGTCTAAACTTCTGTTCATTCAACCCGTTTGTAAGTTTGTTCGGTGTCGTTTCTGTGCAGAACACACTGTGCGCATGCGCTGTGTTACTGTAAGTTTCACGGTAATGGCGGTAAAAAAAAAAGCACAGAAGAAAACTCAGACACGAACTTAAACAGACAAAGTCCACGGTTCGGTTCAGCCTCAGGTTACCTACATTGTTCGGGTGCTTCTCTCCACGGTGGCCGGTCTGGGCCGGTCTCCTCCTTCCGCTGGTTCCGCCTCCGGACAAACAGAACACTGATCCTGGGTCAGTTGTTTTCGTACAGCAGGACACATCAGTGGACAGTGTGGACTCTGATCTGATCCAGGGTCAGATTCTACAAACACTCACAGTTATGTTGGTGAGTGTGTCACTGGTGTGTGGAGGGAACACTGCCCCTGGTGGATGGAGGTGGAACTACAGGAAACTGTTAGTAGAAATATAAAAAATACAAAGGTTTGTCTCACATTATCCTTCACAAATATACATATTTAACCCAAAGACCCACTGTTACTTTTATGGTACTTTTCTTTTTTTTGTCTTAAAATAATTTATCAGCTTTTATTGAATGGACTTTTTCAGTAAAGTCATCAATCCTCTATTATACTGTTATCCTTTGTATTTTGTATTTATTCCAGTGAAAAATTTATTCTTAATACATTTCATTGACTTATCATGTAGATGTTCTTAAAACCTTAGACTAAAACTGAGGAATTTTTTATTAAAAATCTCCAGAGAATTTATAAGAAAAAAGGGACAAACAAGTATCATGGTTTTACGGGAGAATCATATCGAATAATCATGAAAATGCATTTTACACCCATTATTTACATGTAGTGATAGGGTTAGAGATTGAACATTTTAGTTCAGTAGATATTTGTAGGTTAGTGGATGTTTGGGTCTTTATAGATTAAACACATTTTACTTTAAACCTGCATCTAAAAGGTAAAAATATATTTAACATTTACATTTAAATATTGAAGAGATTAAACTTTGTCATTCATGTTCAGGTACAAAGAACAAAATGCAGTTTCATATCTAACTAAAAGTGCAACCATAAATCTTTATATAAAACATTTATTTTTCTCTTTATATATGTTTTTCATTGTCTTTTGTCGTTCCATTTTCACCTTTTTTTTTTTGTTTTTTTTTTGTAACTTGCTGCTTCCAACTGTGAAATGTCCACCAGTAAAGTCTTATCTTAGTCACGGCTATATTTCAATTTAAAAATCAGCTGTTTTAGGAACAATCTTATTTTTAGACTGAAAACACATAAAAAAAAACACTGTATGACTCATTTGTGGCTGGAATCTAGAAAATCCACAGAAAAAAATAATGGAAAAGGAAAAAAGTGGAGAAATTTAAGTATGAAAATAATCAAATTAAAGGGAAATATCAGTCATTACATAAACAAAAATACCCGTAGAACCACTGAACAAATTAGAAAATGAAATTAATCCACATTCATTTTTATTTAAATTTTTTTTTACAAATACCATTGGTGCCAATTTCTATACGGTGGGCACAAAAAGCTTCAGCTCAAAGCCTTTTTGGTTTATTACCTTTTGTGTTCCTGCTTCTGTTACCACTTGTGTTTTTTTTTTTTTTTTTACCGAGATGAATAAAAGCAAACAAACCAAAACAAACAAGTCTCAGGAGTTAAAGGGTTAATTCACAAACATCACTAAACATTTCTTGCGTCTTCTTTTCTGTCATAATCCATTTGTTATGATCGAACACGTCAGTACAAACTGAACACAGACCAGGCTTTTACCAAAATGTTTGCTTTATTTTTTCATATTTTTTTATCCAGGACAACTCATTCAAGGATAATCAAGGAGAAATAAGCACTAATGTTTCATTAGATTTTTTTTTTTTATTTTTTACATTTTGTCAGAGATGGATTGTGATTTTTTTTTTTTATCAGAATTGGTCAAAGTAAAACAAAAAAATATAATAAATGAATATATAATAACAATACATTAATAATTAATTCAATACAATGAAGTGTGGCGTCGATGACAGAATAACAATGGCCCGGAAACGGAGGGTTGTTATTGTTTTCACGCTTCTGCAATAATCACCAGCACTAACTCAACTCAACTCAATCAACAACAGCAGAGGAAGAAATGGAGCGCGCTCACAACGGTCCGACCCCGCCTCCCCGACAGGAAACACTTTTTTTTATTTAAATAATATTTTATCAAAGCTTCGGTTTTTTTTTTAATCTTCATAAAATGTTTCTAAAACTTATCTGTCTTCTTTAAACTTTTCTCTTTTTTTTTTTTTTTTTTTGCATTTTTGATTAATTTTCCTTTTCAGAGATTTTTAGTTTGTCGTCTCCACTTTACCACAATGTGTCTGTTTTTGCACGTGTGTGTTTTAGTGTGTGTGTGTGTCCTTGGCTGAAACTTGTGTGGGTTATGTAAGGGTTGGCACTAGATCATAGACGGAATCCGGACGGAAGTAACAGAATCCAACATGGCGTCTGTCGATTCGCTTCGTAAATAATCAAGTTCATTAAAAGCACAGGTGGAAAGTAATGAAGTAAAAGTACTTCGTTACTGTATTTAAGTCCATTTTTTTAAGCATCTGTACTTTACTTGAGTATTTATTTTTCTGGAAACGTTTTAATTTTCCTCCCTACATTTGTTCATAAATATCTGTACTTTATACTCTTTACATTCTCAGTATGAAAAATAAGTCACTGGACGAAAAACTGACTTTATATATACGATAGTTATGTGATTATCTGACAATTTTGACTTTTTCTCTTCAAATTATGCATTTTTTAAATCTCATGTATTTTTTTTTAATCCCAGGACGTGACTTTTTTTCCCCAGATTTTCCTAAATTCCTTGCCCATATCCACAAAACTGAGTACAGTGACCCTATCAAACACATCTACACAGTAACTCACTTTTAAATGCTTTATTTTAGATACTGTTGAAACTTTTCTTATTATTCCTGGTTAAATACGTATTATTGCATAAAAAAATGTAGTTTTACTTTTGTCCTTTATTACAATTGTGAAATTGTACTGTTTTACTTTTACTTAAATAAAGGAGTTGGATCAGTACTTCTAATTCTACCAGAGTATTTTTCACAACAGTAGCTGTACTTCTACTTAAGTACAGAATGTGAGTACTTTGACCACCTCTGATTAAAAGCCAAACAGGCGCTATGGTTCACTGTTTTCATTGTCGATGTTAATTTTGGCTTTTAATGAATTTACGTGATTATTTACGAAGTGTATCAACGGGCGCCATGTTGGATTCTGTTACTTCCGTCCCAATTCTGTATATGATCTAGTGCCGACCGTAGTGTAAGTGCTCATGTGGATGCGAAGCATGATGGTTGTGTTTTCACAGAGTGTTTTATGTTCTTTTACTGCTTTAAATGTCAAACACTCAAAACTAAAAGCTGTGTTTGTGTATTTTATTTGCACATAAACCTTCATCTGTCTGGATTTTACTGCTTTCACTAAAGGGAGAGGACTTCTGCGGCAAAAATTAAGCCTGTAATTCCACCCACGGCCACTAGATGCTGCTGTAAAAACACGACTCATCGACTTCTCTGAAAATACTACGTCACCTTTTTCTTTTCCTTACAGGACTCACATTCAAACTTTCAAATTAGTGCAAAGTTGCTTGCATTTTTTCTTCTTCTTCTCGAGCCTCTATTTCAAGGGTGTCAAACTCATTTTAGTTCAGTTCCACATTCACCTAAATTTAATCTGAATCGGGCCGAACCAGTGAAATATTCACATAATACATAAATAATGTCAATTCCAAATATTTCTCGATATTTTCGAGTGAAAAAAAGAGTACAATTAAATCATGAAAATATTTACGTTGATAAACTATCTGTTCAAACAATGCAAATAAAATGAAACAATAAAATAATAATAATCCTAATTCTAAGAATATCATGCTTGTGTTAATCACTTCCACATGTTCATTATGAGTTGCAGATCATATTGGATCAAATACAACTCAACAACATTTTTAATATCAGGCAGATTATTCTGAAAATTGCACTGACTTCACTTGAAAAAAACACTTCAGGTTCTTCATATTTTTCAAGATTATTCAATTATTTTGTGAAATTATACTTTGTTTTACTGTGAATATGTGAAAATATTTAGACTTACAAAGACAAAAAATTGTAGTTGTGATTATTTATATTATTACCCTTCAGATTGAATTAGTTTGAATGTGGAACCTTAAGTAAAATATTTATATATTAATGTGTGTTTTTACATTTCACTAATTCATCTCAAGGGCCAGACTGAACTCTTTGCTGGGCCGGATTTGGCCCCTGGGCCTGATGTTTGACACCTGTGCTCTATCTATTAAACTCACCAGTTCTGAATGGATTCACTGTTGTCACGGTTACAGAAGTGCACTAACAGAACTGACAGATAACTATCTGAGCACGTTTCTGCTTTTATTCAGTCAGTCACATTAGTTAGTTCTCTGGCCCCGCCCCTTTCTTCCAAATATGGGCCCTT